>LPNX011205570.1:7500-10767 GCA_001517045.1 Pseudotsuga menziesii | reverse complement strand
AAACTTCTCATCCTGCCATCGTGCCAAGTGGACATGCTGAACATATTGACGTGTCTTTTCAATAAATTCCTTGACGAAGACACTAACTTGTACCTGTTGACGCAAAATGATCTCAATATCAGGTTTTTTTGTAAGTCAGGAATGAAATGCAACTGTTCAAACATAAATTTATAGATAAATGCATGTACCTGAGATGTCACCAATTGTATTTTTTTTACTTTCTTTCCCTGGGACTATTTCATAGCTGATATATTTGAAACTTTTCATGTCTGTAACCATATTCCCAAATTCATTGTCTCCAGTCTCGTGCATACATTGGCTCAATAATGCCATTCTAGCACAGTTGGAGCAAGTTCCATCCAAACAGGATTTTGCATAGTAAGTTTGCCCCTTAGGCCTATTGCACATGATACTATGAATGAATTCTCTTGATGAGGTCGGTGGTATTGTCAAGCAGCAATCATGCACATGGTTAGTATGCAACACACGGCGAATGTACAAAAATGTTTCATAGTCATAGTCATATTCTACATGGTATCTACAACAACAAGTGTTACGAAGAGTATTTATTCTAACATACCAGGGCTTACATTTCTCAAAAGATCTTTGCCCCAAAGTCAATTGTCTATGTTCATTCCTAAATTTCTCTTATAGTTCTATTTGTGTTGTATCAAGAAGATGCTTAATATGTGGTTCACGGTCCTTTGAACCCCTTTTCAGTTTTAGTACATCCTTCCGGTTTGAAGAAGGCCTTGTGTGATCATGCCAAAAACTCTGCACTAGTCCCTTTACTGCATCAACTAGCTTCATGTCACGACATGGCAATCGACCAATAAAGGCCCAAAAATCTCTCTGGGTGGTTGTGTCAAGATTTTCTCTTCTAATAGAATACCTATGGAGGGTTTTTACATTCAAATTAACTAGTTTAGATGTAGGCTTGAGAAAACGAAGAACCCCGGTGTTCTTATTTACAATTGCTTGTGACAACACACAATGAGCCGCATTGTGGTCCTTTGACCGTGCGTTCTTACCAATTTTACCAAAGGCATCTACTAAGCTTTTAACTATATGAGAACTTGGTCTAGAAGGATTTATCATCTTTATCCCTAACGATTTTCTAACAATATTCATGCCCCTAGATTTTAACAATGATAAAATAATCTACATTTATCTCCATCACATTTAGAAACAAAATATTTATTTAGTATCTGTTGAGTTTGATAAGCAATACTACGTTTAGATAGCGTACCTTCAATGGAATTGAGGAGTCCTTCATCAACTTGTATACACTTCGGAGTTCTTCGATGTGTGCTTTCTAATGGAGGTAAGGGGTTGGATTTCTATCATCTAGTGCATCAACAATACGCTTTGGCGTTTCAGTAGCAACTTGTTGTCCTTCATTCTCTTCCTGGTAGTTGGATGGTGGAAGTCCAACATCCTCATCGATGGTCCAGTTAATATTTTTTTCTTCAATAGTAGGCTCCATGTCCAACGCCTCTTCAACAGTAGGCTCCATGTACAACGCCTCTTCATGAGCTTCGTCTTGAGATGGTAACTTATCACTTTGACTTGATGTGGGATTTGAAACATCCCCTAATGAGCACCTACGTTTTGCTTCTTGAATACTTCCATGGGGTGCTTGTTCAACAACTATTGTGGAAATTGAAGGTCCCTCTAGTGAATGCTTCCTTTTTTCTTGTGCTGGATTAATAGGATGAACCGTCGTATCCTCTATAATTGGATTTGGATTAGTTTACAAAGAAAGCCTCCGATTCATCATGTCTATTCTTTGCTTTTCTTTCTCTTCTTCGATGACTTCTTGAGTTCTCTTCTTCCTTGCTGATTTTCTTCCTTGGTTACGTACATTCCCCATCACCACAATGATCAATGTCAATATAGTTTGTTTTTGTTTCTCCTCAATTACAAGCTTTCAAACCTTTAACTTGCTTTATAACTATTGATCCTTCAAGGTGCTTCAATCTTCCTTCTCAATTGTTCATATTTCCCATCAAAACAATAATGAATGGGAAAATTTACCTTTGGTTCTCTTGAATAATAAGCAAATGAAAGTTATAACCACCATCACCATGAAATGACATTGAAGCTTGATATCTTATCCTGTGTGCTCCTCAACCATGAAAGATGTCCTCAATGCTGCACCTGCATAACAAAAAGAATGATGGAGAATGTGTAAATTGTGAGTATTTCCATAGGTAGGCTCGTGCTCTTGAAAAAAAATGCGTGCTAATCGGATTTTCATAAAAATAGAGTGAAGTTGCTCTCAGACAAAAAGAATTCACTGTTTTAACAGTTCCAAAATGCGCACGCATTATATAGATTCAAAACGTGTACACGATTTGTATAACCAAAACACGCACGCGATATGTTTAAACACAATTAATGGGGTGGGTGCACGGCTAAGGCTTTCTTAATTTCTTAAAGATTTCTTAATTTATTTATTATTAAGTTTTATAATGATTATTATTCCATTGTCATCATTCTTATTACTTTAGTTTATGTATTTATTCTTCTTAATGTGGTTTATTACATACATTCCCCCTTAAAGAAACGTCATCCTTAAGCTCTTTTTTTAATGTTACTTATATATTACTTGGTGAATTACTTGTTCTTACTATTATTATTAGTTTATTTACTATCATTAATATTATTGGTTTACCTTTTTTTCCACATAACACTTGATGGCCCCTAAAATGGTATATTATTTGACCCATCTAATGGAACTTAAAATTATTGTTAGGAGGAATAAGGATTTAAATAAATAAGATAAATTTAATTATTTCTCTAAAGCCTATGCATGGCTTGTGGAAATTGAAGGTCCCTCTAGTGAAATTGATGATGATGATGATGATGATGATGATGAAGATGAAGATGAAGATGATGAAGATGATGATCATGTTGATAATGGTGGTGATGATGATGATGATGATGGTGATGATGATGTTGATGATGTTGATGTTGATGATGATGATGGCGATGTTGATGATGACGATGGTGATGATGATGTTGATGATGATGATGACGATGGTGATGATGACGATGGTGATGATGATGTTGATAATGTTGATGTTGTTGATGATGATGATGATGATGATGACAACGATGGTGATGATGTTGATGACGATGGTGATGATGACGATGGTGATGATGATGTTGATGATGTTGATGAAGATGATGATGATGATGATGATGATGATGATGATGATGGCAATGGTGATGATGATGATCAAGATGATGATGATGATGATG
>LPNX011205570.1:0-2500 GCA_001517045.1 Pseudotsuga menziesii | reverse complement strand
TTAAAGTTTATTTATCTTATTTAGAGGTGATCTTTTCAAGAACTTAACCAAGGTGAGGTTGATATGGAGTTAGCTATTGTCAAATAAAAATATGACACATAAGCATTTTGTGTCCAACTCAACCATAATGGTTGACCAAAGATATTGAAATTCTATTAGTTTAAAAATTCAACTCAATCCAGCTCATCCATGGCACAATTTTTTATAAGGCCCATTTTAGACCCCAAATTTCCTCTAATGAGATGATCATGGCGATGTTGATGATGATGATGATGGTGATGATGATGTTGATGATGAGGAAGGTGATGATGATGATGAGGATGATGATGAGGATGATGACGATGACGATGGTGATGACGATGATGTTCATGATGATGATGACGACGATGGTGATGATGATGTTCATGATGTTGATGGTGATGATGATGATGATGTTGATGATGATGATGACGACGATGGTGATGATGATGTTCATGATGTTGATGGTGATGATGATGATCATGTTGATGATGATGATGATGATGATGGTGATGATGAAGGTGATGATGATGATGTTGATGATGATGAGGATGATGATGATGATGATGATGATGAAGATGACAATGATGATGACGATGGTGATGATGATGTTGATGATGATGACGATGATTGTGATGATGATGTTCATGATGTTGATGGTGATGATGATGATGATGTTGATGATGATGATGATGATGATGAAGGTGATGATGATGACGATGGTGATGACGATGAAGATGAAGATGATGATGATGATGATGATGATGAAGATGAAGATGAACATGATGAAGATGATGATGATGAACATGGTGATGTTGATGATGATGATCGATGATCAATGATCATGGTGCTGATGATGATGATGATGAATATGAAGATGATGAAGATGATGATCATGTTGATGATGATGATGATGATGATGATGATGATGATGATGACGACGATGGTGATGATGATGTTTATGATGTTGATGTTGAAGATAATGATGATGATGATGAAGATGATGATGATGATGATGATGATCATGTTGATGATGATGATGATGATGATGATGAGTAAGGTTATGATGATGATGAGGATGAGGATGATGATGATGATGAGGATGACGATGATGTTGATGATGATGATGACGACGATGGTGATGAGGATGATGACGATGATGTTGATGATGATGATGACGACGATGGTGATGATGATGTTCATGATGTTGATGGTGATGATGATGTTCATGATGTTGATGGTGATGATGATGATCATGTTGATGATGATGATGATGATGATGATGATGATGAAGGTGATGATGATGATGACAATGGTGATGATGATGTTGATGATGTTGATGATGATGATGATGATGATGAAGATGAAGATGATGAAGATGATGAAGATGATGATGATGATGATGAAGATGAAGATGATGATGATGATGATGATGATGATGATGAAGATGAACATAATGAAGTTGATGATGATGATCATGGCGATGTTGATGATGATGATCGATGATCAATGATCATGGTGATGATGATGATGATGATGATGATGAAGATGACGATGATGAAGATGATGATCATGTTGATGATGATGATGAAGATGATGACGACGATGGTGATGATGATGTTGATGATGATGATGTTGATGATGATGATGAATGATGAAAATGATGTTAACTACAATGATGTTAACTACAACACTATTTTGATTTTACAAAACGTGCACACTTTTTGTTTGTACATAACGCGCACGCGTTTTGTTTGTATAAAACGCACACACGTTTTGTTTAACTAAATCGCGCTCGCGTATTGTTTAAATTCAAAAAATTATTCCCTCCAAATGATAAGGCTGAGCCTCCACCCATGCTTTCATGGAATTCCTAAGCCTATGTGTCTGCTTTGTACTTTTCTTTGGATTCAACATTCCTATGCCTTGGAGTATGATAAACCATGGCTAATTCAACATTATATCCAAATTTTCAATATGCTCGTGCTTAGAGGTTCGTTTGATTATATGCTGCACACCTCCATTTTTTATGAGATTTTAGAAACAGATATGTTTTTTTTTGCAGATTCTAAATATGTAAATTTTAACAAGAATACATAATTTTTTCTATTTTTTTCTTTTTTATCTTCTGTCATCACTCCTCAACTCAAAAAACACATTGGTAGTGTTTCGTCCATATCTCTTTCGTTTCTCAAGCATTTAAAAAAAAAATTGTATGGTGCACTAAAGAACACCAACCTCTACATGCTATAAAAAACCCATTTCCAAATAATTGCATTAAGACATTCAAACGCTGCACCCACAATTGAAGTACCGTTTTCAAGGTTTGATCTCTTAGATAATTAAAAAAAAATTTAAAAATATTATTTTTATTATTGGAAGAATAGTCGTGCACTAGTCCTATATGTTCTCTATATGTATACCGGTTTTCATAAGTTTATTCCATCATTTAGACACTCAGACACTGCACCCACAAAAACAT
>LPNX011205563.1:88582-113273 GCA_001517045.1 Pseudotsuga menziesii | reverse complement strand
TCTGTATTCCTATTAAAGAAGCATTCCTTTCATGGGACGAGCAGTCAAGCTCTGGGAATGCTTTGACCAAAAGACAGTGATAGGGTTGGGGCCATTGACTATGAATGCAAATCCCTGAAGCTACTCTCCAAAGTATTCCACCATGTCATTTCTCTGCAACATGTTATAGACAACTCATTAGACTTCTTTCACGACATGGAAAGATCTTGCATAGATATCAATTGTGGAGTACTTACCTCATGCTCTCCATGTACAAGGACATCAAGATCAAGCTCTTCTCCAATAAGTTCTGCAGTGAACCTCAATTTAAAAAATTTAAGCATCAATCTGTATGATAATGTTAGTTTATCTTGGTTTAGTTCATGCTGCAAAACCCATTTGGTGCAATTGAGCAATTTATATTAGTTGTGAAATCTGTGGCATCCTCTCCCTCATGGAATTGAACTGAGGGTTTTATGTTGCCATAGTAAAATATGTTTTCCTATGAGAAAATGATTTTGAATACTGAAAAAAGTGTGGTGGGAAATGTGACTTTTTTGTCTTGTTTCATTTTATTGTCTTTGAACAGATTCTCATCTTATCAATTAATAACATTACTGTCATTTTAGACCTGAGTCTACATGATGGATGTTCAGTAAACTATTTACATAAGTTTTGAAGGTCGATTCTCTGCTGGGTAATGCTGTGCATTAGTATTGCACTTGGGTTTTGTGATGGATAAGTTTATGCCTTAATATTCCATTTTCAACTTCAATGTCATAATCTTAATAATTGATCATTATTTAAAATGTTATCAGGTTGCGTGTAGGGACTATCCTCATTCAAGGCATTGTTGTGTTAGTTATCCTTACAAGAGCACACCTCACGAGAAACATTGTGCCTTGGTACATTTACTGAGGAAGAATCTATTCTAAGTTCAAAGAGTTTGGATGAATAGTTATTATTTGTTAAAGTTTGGTTTTAATTGTACGTGTGAACCATGTTATGTTGTGATGTATTTTGTATTTTAATCTGTTTTCTATTTACATAGAGATTGCTTGTGATAATAATGTATTCAAAGAACACGTCCAGGACATTACTTCTCATGTAATTCAATTATGCAGTGTCATTGCTATGTATGTGACAAGCCTGCTCCATGTTTGATGTGGGGCCAAGGAAACTTGACTAGTGATCACTGCCATGCCTCAGACAAAGAAGATAACTGGAGGAAGTTAAGGAATTCCTACAACCTAAAGAAAACCAAGATGATATTGCCACCCACTTTTGATGTCGTACCTCTATTATCTAGTGGGAGATCTACAATTCGGGTTACTATAAGTAATCAAGAGGGTGCAGATACAGTTACAAATATTCCCTCAAACATTTTCCAAAATGCAGCAAGTCAATTAAGGTATTCCTCATTGACAGACCCTACCTCTTCATCAGGGCCTTTCTCTTCTACTGCTCTATCCTGTCATTTGACTGACCAGTGTAGAGCCATTCTTGCAAGCCCCATGAGTGCCATAGATTCAGCTGGCATGAGTAATAGAACTGGTAGAAAAGAAGTCATATCTACTTTGTCAATTAGTGGTCATGGTGGTGTGCATAACTTAATGCCCTGCTCATCTACAGAACATCTGAATACTGACTTTCAGATTGCAATAACTGGCCATAGTGATGGCATGCATGCAAGTTCCAGGAGATCTTGCTTTTCTACAATAAATCAGAACCTTGCCCCCAAGACAGGACCTGCATCTATGTATAGTTTGTGCAGTTGCATGCCTGTCCAGTTGACAAGGATCCATGAGAGTGCAAGCATACAAACTAACTCCATGAGTTCCACAGTTTAGTCTGGTAGATATAATCCAGTGGGTAGAAGGAAAATTGCATTTGCTTCACTGAATATTAACCGTGGTGGTGCATTTCAATCAGGGTGTTACTCATCTACAAACAGTCTAAATGGTACCTTTGAGACAAGCCCTCCATCTACTTTTGATTTACACAGTTATTTGCCTAGCCATAATGCAAATATTGGCCAGAGTGGAAGCATGTATGGCATCTCCACGAGTTCCCCAGGTCAGACTAGCAGGAGGAATCTAATGTGTTTAGAACTAGTTACATCTGTTTTGTCAGATACTGGACATGTTTCTGGGCATCAATTCATGCCTTGCTCATCCAAAAACAATCTAAATCCTTCCTTTCAGCTAGGAATGGTGCCTTCTTTTGGTTTGCAAGCTCATTTCCCTGCACAGATTGGAAAGATTGGGCAAAGTGGAACCAGGCTTGCAAGCTCCATGAATTCCACAGGTCAGGCTGGTAGCAGTCAACAAGTAGGCTCCATCGCATCTGTTCCAATGGACATTAGCCAAGTTTATGCACAACAAATCAATCCTTCTCCTTTTACAAACAATTTGAACCCTGCCTTTAGTACAAATCCTCTCTCTGCCCTTGATTTGTCTTCTCATTTACTTCTCCCCAATGCAATGAATGACCAGGGTCAAAGCATGTTTGCAAACTCCATGATGTCCACTTGTCAGGTGGGTAGTAGTGATCATATCAGTATAGGAACCGTTGCATGTATTCTAAGCATCATTCCATCTTTTGTGTGGTTTGATGGTTGATCAGAGTGACATAATAATCCAAGTATGATAATCTGCAAAACGTTTTAAAAAATTGGAACCATCATTTTAGACTGTGGCATGTTTTAAATCTGCCATTCAAGGCACCATTTTATACTTATAAGGATTTGACATAAGAAACAAATAAGAAAATTTGATGTCAGGCCAGGTCATCATTGCAACTCTGATCTTAACTGTTTCATTATCTTTTCTTTGGGAGAGAGACTTTAGAATCAACCTCTGTCAATATTCTTGCAGATTCTATTCCTAGCCATAGAAAAATTGGTTGTTAGCTTCAAGTTTTTCTTTAATTTTTAGAAAACAATGAAGTTGATAATAAACAACTTTATTATGGCCTTACACCCAAAACCAAATGATTGGTCAACTTATCTCCTAATATTCTTGTGCTTTAAAAATTTTGGGGCAGATTGAGCAGCTTTGAATTTCATGGTGATCTATATTATATAGTGACTTGTCATTATGAGAATGTCACAACTTCTATTTCCTTCCATAGTTTTCACACAAATTTTCCAACCACAAATGCTTTAGACATCTTTTCGATTTTAGTCTGTGAATATTTGATGCATGAATTGTAAATAATAGTGAATCTTAATTCCCACAATCAAGGTAATGAGAGTATTAAAAACATTGTAGTAATAAAATAAAATTAGCACTACAAAGTTCAAAGTGCAAGTAAATTTTGTTTTGACGGGAAAATGGAAAATGCCAAATCACAAATTTGGCACTAGGGCCTATAATGGAAAGGATCATGGAGATAAAAGCCTAGTTTGATGAAGTTTCTTTTACCCACATTTATAGGGAATTTAATCACAAAGCAGAAAATCTTTTGAAATAAGCTCTTACAGTGCAAGAAGGTCATCTGATTGAGAGAGAATCCAAGGATAACATCCCACTGGAAGCTGTCCTTAAAAACTCTTATTTCTATTTTTCTATAAGCCTTAAGAATAACCAACCCCTTTCCTTCACACTATGCTCTTTGTATAATGTTTGAAGCTGAGAGAGTATATCTAGAATGATATTTGCCAGCTGTGATAGCTCCCTGTATGGCCAAAATGAACATTATGGCGCAGAATTATGCAAAAACTTATGAACTAAAAGTACAATTGATGAGGAAGGTTGCCTGCATACTGGAGATATGGGCTACTTTGATGACGATGGAGGCTTATATATTGTGGATCGTATCAAGGAAATAATCAAAGTCAAAGGATACTAGGTAATCCATCATATCCTTATGTGGAAAAGATGGAAAGGTTAAAATGTGTAACTATTTTTCTGTCCTATAAATAAAATATACTTATTATTCATCTTGAAGGTGTTATCTGGTTTTGTATTTAATCTTTTTGGATGTTTTAACTTTTGCTGGAGTTTTCTCAAATCAGGTTTCTTCAGGGTAAATCATGTGTTCAATGTGTTAGTTGTGTGCTGCTTTTAATACTGTATCTTTTCTCTTGTTCTCTTAGTGAATTTCGATATTGAAAGCAGTATGCTTCTACTATTACATCTTAATCATTAAAAATTGTTGTGCAGTAAAGGATAACCACATTCAACAGAGCCGTGGCTACATCTCCGAATCTTTCTGCTCAGGGAGTGGAGATAGGAAATTGGAATACAACTTGTCTCAGTGAAGTAGTATCACAGTCATTTGATTCATCTCCTAAAGTATTTAGCTTGGATAATGAACGAAATATTTTCTTTGTTATACAGCTGAAAGAGTTTACTGGATACACATATGGAGAGTATTTATTTATCACTAACACAGATCCAGTCTGCAGAGTTATAAACTCACAGAGTACTCAGTAGACCCATAGTTGTTATTTTCCCATACTACCACATTTAACAGAGCCATGGATATACCCTTGAGCTTTTTTGTCCATGGCACAACTTGACTTGACACTCCAGTGTAATGTTTGAAAAATTATGACATTCTGAAAGCATCAAATTTGAAAATATCTGAGTTAAATTATGTAACTTGTAGGATACTTTAACAATCCCAGTGCAACTAAAAGTACAATTGATGAGGAAGGTTGGCTGCATACTGGAGATATGGGCTACTTTGATGAGGATGGAGGATTATATATTGTGGATCGTATCAAGGAAATAATCAAAGTCAAAGGATACCAGGTAATCCATCATATCCTTATGTGGAAAAGATGGAAAGGTTAAAATGTGTAACTATTTTTCTGTCCTATAAATAAAATATACTTATTATTCATCTTGAAGGAATTATCTGGTTTTGTATTTAATCTTTTTGGATGTTTTAACTTTTGCTGGAGTTTTCTCAAATTAGGTTTCTTCAGGGTAAATCATGTGTTAAATGTGTTAGTTGTGTATTGTTTTTAATACTGTAGATTTTCTCTTGTTCTCTTAGTGAATTTCGATATTGAAAGCAGTATGCTTCTACTATTACATCTTAATCATTAAAAATTTATGTGCAGTAAAGGATAACCACATTCAACAGAGCCGTGGCTACATCTCTGAATATTTCTGCTTAGGGAGTAGAGATAGGAAATTGGAATACAACTTGTCTCAGTGAAGTAGTATCACAGTCATTTGAGTCGTCTCCTAAACTGTTTAGCTTGGATAATGAACCAAATCTTTTGTTTGTTATACAGCTGAAAGAGTTTACTGGCTGCATATATGGAGAGTATTTATTTCTCACTAACGCAGATCCAGTCTGCAGAGTTATAAACTAACATGCTACAGAATCATTCTAGATAAATAAATTGGAGTAACTAGGACTTGTATTTCGCAGCAACTTTGAGCATTATAAAAGCTGAGTTTTCATCTTTGTCAGAATTTCTTAGTTCTCCTAGAATTTTTATGGGCTCTAGATCAATATCCTAGTAGTTTCGTTCCCAAAGTTTCCAATTACTTGCAACGAATTTATAATAGATTGGACTGTTCATTTTATTTGGAACAAATTCCTTAGCTCCCCAGCATTTCAACATTTTTCCGGTGTTGTCTTTTTCCTCTTTTGGAGATCATTCTTGGAGTCCAGTTTCCAAGCATTCCTCCAAGTAATCAAAGAGTTCCTTGAAAATTTCCAAAACCATTGCAGATTTATGTAAGTGATATATTTTGAAAAGGAAGGGAAAAAAAGTAATCACTTTGTCCAAAAGACATAAAATGAAGCTCATTTTAGATATAAACAGACTGCAGATCAGTGTTTATGACAATGGTCTCCCTATCTCTCCTTGCCCAAGCTTATAGCTTTTTGGAAGATTGCTGCATTATAGAACTCGGTTGTTACAGCATATGGCTAGTAACCCATATTCCAAGCTCCAGATATTTAAAAATGTACAACTTGCTAATGTAAATGGTAACTTACTTGAGCCCTAGGTTCCTCGAATATAAGATCGTGCTTCCTTTTGTATGTGTCATTTCCAAACAACCCAAACTGGGGCTAGGAGGCCTATGCATTCAGGTCAGATAACCACACCCAATTATAATGAAATTCAAAATAACAAAATGATACAAGAATCAAGGATTTTCATCATTGACCGAAATCTGCCCTACGACACAGATCCATGATGTTTCATCCATGGCATGAACCAAATCTTTTGATTTCAGTGTTTCCATAATAAAATAGATCTCCAACTGCCAGTGAAGTTTGATTCTAAAAAATACTGCTTCAAAACAGCTTTTCCTATTAATAGAAAACAATGGCGGTACACTGACAGGAGTCGGGGCACAGGGTCTAGCACAAATTGATTGCTTTCTGGATTAGACCTGGAATTGATGTCATGTGAAACATACAAAACTATGTCTGCACTCTAAACTGAGTAACTGCAATTTTGAAATGCTTGAGTGCATATTGTAACTGGTAACCAAAATATAGGGTGGAAATTCCTACAAATCATAAATGGAATTGATAGTCTCACTAATGTATTTATTCTTGATTTTTAGCCATGAAAAGAGAAAACAACTGATGTTTTCAGTCACAAGGATGCCCTGTGCGAAAATCCAGAATATTTGAATGCAGCTGCACTGGGGATCTTCTGAGTTCTACCCTCACAAGTAGACGACATGGCAAGCCACACATCACACCAATTTCTGAGTTTTACTGCAACAACAGCCAATTTGCATGATCAAAATGGAGACTGAAACTCCATGGATGAAAGGACTCTGGGATCCAAAGAGCATATAGTGTCATTACAACTAACTGGGAAGAGGGGCATTGCACTTCCAACCGATCAGATGAAGGGAACTGAAAACCTGAAGTTTGAACCAACAAGCACCTTGTTATTTTGTTCTTCAATTTTTATTCAAATGATCTTTCTATAAGAAGCAGTATGGGAGCACAATGTTTCACCTCCTCAATGCACAAGAAGAGCACTGCATCCACTTCCATCAACCACTTGGGATTTTATACCAAATTCCTGTAGAATGCTATGTATCTACTTATTCACAGAGTCCTAAATCCACCCAAAAGAAACTCAAAAGTGGAGACCACAACCTGCAATAGTTTAAATAGAAACCTCATAACAAGAGATGGAGGAGATGGGGTACTATATTTTGAAGTTTTAACCTTTGGCCAAAGAGGGTGATACCAGAAATGATTTCTCGGTGACTGGCTATCATTGGTCTATGTTCCTCATCTGTCTCCACTGCTCTTGAAAACACGTGGGAAACTTGAGTAACAAATCTATGCTGCACTTGACACAATGAACCTTCTTCTCAGTATTTAAGCCTTCTCAATAACTATGTATTTCTGGAACGTTGAAAGTTTCTATGCCTGCCCTTCATTTTCCTGAGACTCAACTGAAAGGACCTTGGAAGGCTGTAGGCTTGCTCATCTCTCCTTTCCTTTCTTTTCCTTCTTATTTCAGAGAGACTTTCTGATTAACAGATGATGTTGCCAATCATTTAATGTCCTTTTATTATTCATTAAGTTTTGGCACTGAAAATTTTTCGAGCATTCTTTCAATACTATGAATTTCTGTTTGGAAAAAATTATTTCAAACTTTGGATGTGGCATTGTCAGCGTGTTTGTTTATTAATCTTGTTATTGTAAACATCAAAATGCCTACTCTGAAAGTCCGATGATAAATGCCACTTCTCACAGTTTATAAACCTTCTTATTTACTTTCTTGTCAGTTCTTTGATTATAATATTTACTTGTAACCTTAGAATGTTGCAGTGCTAAAATATAGTAATGCTTTTGCGTGTTGCATAATACAGATCACAAATATTTGTGTTCCCTAGGCTCATTCAAAATATTGAAGTGTTCTGACATTATTTCTGATTCTTCCTTCTCTGGATGATAACTGTGGTGCAAGTTGTCTTTTGAATAAAGCTATGCTATGTGGGAAGAGAATGCAGTTTGTTTTATTTCGAATGGGAGTTTATTACTGGTTTTGTGGTTCTCTATGCTACCTTGGGTACTTTAGAAGTATATTGTAACTATTAATATTATAAGTCAATTATCTAGTAGGAAATATATTGTAACATTACAATTCAATTCTTTTCAATACACTATTTTTTTTTTTTAAAACACACATAACCGTCGCTTAAGCAATGCCTGTAGGTGTCGCTTAAGAGACAGTTATGTGTGTTTTTTTTTTTTTAAATTACATAACCGTTGCTTAAGCGACACCTACAGGCGTCGCTTAAACGTCGGTTATGTAATTTAAAAAAAAACACACATAACCGTCGCTTACGCGACACCTACAGGCATCGCTTAAGCGACGTCTGTAAGTGTCGGATAACCGATAGTAAACTGATATGTCGCTTAACCAATAGTTGTGAAATATGTCGGATAACCGACAACAAGTTTCCGACGCTTAAAAAAAATCAATAGTGTCGTACATGTGACAGGGAAGTGTCGAAAATCCGACAATACCGGCGTCGGATTTTTTGTTGAAATGTAGTAGTGCCATCTGGCCATCCAAAAGTTTCCTTATCAGAACTATGAGGTCTACCCCTGCATAAGAAGCAACAAATAAGGTATTAGTTCCATTATACAAGAAACATGACGTGTTCCAATATAATCAACAAAATTACATATATGTTAGTATGGTAATTATTGGCATGGATACATAAACACTTATTAATTTTTTCTCTTTATGTTCGAACCAAACTTTGATTTCTATACTCTATTTGATTCAATTAAAGAGATTCAAGTTTGTAGGTATTACAGCTATAGGATTATGACTTCCTTTGTGTTCAAAATTTATTGGAAGTCAAAAGAAGATGAGTGAAATATTATTCATTTCCAACACCTTCGGATGAGATGACATTACATGTAATATGCCACATTAGTTGGGAGGGAAGACATGAGTTTGTGTTTAGATGTATTGGGAATAAATTGAATAAATTACACTCATTAAATTACAAGTAAACTATTAATAGAACAAATTGACTAATTACATAATGAGGAGGTTGCAAATCCCTCGAAAAAAGGAGAAATCATTGAGGTAGAGGCATGCCTGTCAAGCTCAAAGGCATGTTATGATAAATCTAGCATGAAGAGGAGAGCATAGATAAGTTGGTGAACTGTTCAATATGGACCCTCTCCCATGATTGCTTCCAATTTTTTTATACAAATTGAAGAGTCCCAATAGAGAACCTCGTCTATGCCATCCTTGTGATAAATCAAAATATATTCATGTGCAAATTATTACTGGTCTACATTGCATACTTCATCTTGTATAGAGAATATGGACAACTTGGTGAACTATTCAATATGGACCCTCTCCCATGATTACTTCAAACGTTTTTTTTTTTTAAATTGAAGAGTCTCAAGAGATAACTTCATCTATTGCATCATTGTGTGAAATCAAAATATATTCATTTGCAAATGTAAACTAGTTAACATTGCATACTTCATATTGTATGGAGAATATGAGACTTGTTTAGATGTGAAGTTGGGATTTATTCTTGTTAAATTAAATGCTGTCTATGAGAGAGATATTGTTGTAGGCATATCATAAAACATAAATCAATGAAATGATCTGAAATCTTGTGAATTAAAACAATTATTTACAATTCACCATACCTATTCAAAATGATCACTTCTTGCAATGAAAACTTGGAGTTTGAATATTTCCACTAACTTCCAAGACCAGTGAATATGTTTGTTAGATTCCAAGAGTGAACTTCTATCCAATAGATAAAAGAGTAGTGATGGAGTGTGAACCAAATTGCAAATTTCAGGAGCACAAAACACATGAACAACTATAGAAAACCCGTGAAAATTGGTAGCAATCTCAGGAATCCATATCTCTATTTTTTTTAACTAGTAACCAATGCATGCACACTTTTGCCTAACATTTAGAGAATTTAATCACTTCGTATTCACACATGTTCGAGTATTTTTACAATATAGTCTTCACCACTACTTTCATCTTAGACCCATGGATGTAATTATGAGGCCTTAGGATCCTTTCCTATGGCTATTGGAGGGTAAGGAAGGCCTCCAACACTAACCATCATCACCATCATAATCATCATCATCATAATCATCATCATCATAGTCATCCTCATCATCATAGTCACCATCCTCATCATCATTGTTCTTCGTCATCCTCATCATCTTTGTTCTTCATCATCCTCATCATCATCATCATCACCATCATTGTTCATCATCATCCTCATCATCATCATCATCCTCATTATCATCATCATCATCATTTTCCACCATCATCATCATTCCTTTGAAAATGATTGAAAATATAATGAAAGCAAAGTTTCAACTAAACCTATCATCATCATTGTCCTCCTCATCCTCGCCATCATCGTCATCATCATATTCATCGTCATCATCATCATCACCATCATTGTTCATCATCATTGTCATCGTCGTCGTCATCATCATCATCATCATCATCATAGTCATCATCCTCATCCTCATCATTGTCATCATTTGCATCATCATCATCACCAACATTGTTCATCATCATCCTCATCATTCTCATCTTCATCATCATTATCATAGTCATCATCCTCCTCCTCCTCCTCCTCATCATCATCATCATCGTCATCATCACCATCATCATCATCATAGTCATCATCCTCATCATCATCATTGTCATCATTGTCATCATCGTTATCGTCACCATCATAGTCATCATCATCCTGATCATTGTGATCATCATCATAACCATCATCATCATAGTCATACTACCCACGATCATCATCATCGTCGTCGTCATCATCGTCATTGTCATCGTCATCGTTGTCATCATCACCATCATTGTTCATCATCATAGTCATCATCATCCTCGTCGTCATCATCGTCGTCATCAACATGATCATCCTCATCATCATAATCATCATCATCATCATCATAATCATTTCCATTGTAGTCATAGTCATCGTGATCCTCATCATCATCATCATCATCATAACCCTCATTGTTCATCATCATCATCATTGCCAGCATCATCATTATCATCATCATTATTGTGATCATCATCCTCGTCATCCTCATCATCATCATCATAGGCATCATCGTCATCATCATCATTGTCATCATCCTCCTCCTCCTCATCATCATTCCATTGCAAATGCTTGAAAATCAAATCAAAGCAAAGTTTTATTGCTGTTGCAACTATCATCCGAAATTTTTTTGACTTTTAGGGCCAGCTACTCTTTTTAGTTTTTATTAAAGCTTTGAAATTCTATCTTTACCTCACAAGGGTTGTTTCATGACTTCCATTTTTTTGTGAAATAAGCTTTATTTTCTTTTACCTAATGTATCCTATGCACTCTTGAAGTTCATCCGAAGTATTGGAAGCGTAGTGTTGTAGCCACCTAATTCTTCGTGTCTTGTGCTTCTAAAAAGACTTGTAGAAAATATCCCAATACATTGGATGTACCTTGGTCTATGGTGTCGAAAAATACTTGTTGATGATCGCGGTCGATTATCCAAAGTATTTCTCATGCATTGGGTCGTTTTGTCATTTCTTTTTCCGATGTCCACGAGATATGTTATTGATTCTATCCATCGTTTCGATTGTTTTTTTCTGATTGTTCCAATATCCTAGAGATGATTTCCTTGTCGATGCTTCGAATGCTTAGTCCGATGCATATCCGATGTCTTCTTGAAAGTGTTTCCGATGTTGGTGTGGGTGGTAGTTCTTTGTCTTATCAATTGGTATTTTAAATCCTTTTATGCATCTCAGCATATTAGTTTTTAACCACCCAATTGACATTGAGCTTGTTCTTTTCTTCCATCTGAAACGCTCGTAGTCACTCACGGGATAAGTTTTGATATGTTTTTGGTGCTAATGAGGTTCCCGCCCGAGGCCTTTCTATTATACTCACCCTTTTTAAAGATTATTTTAGCACGTAAGGGGTTATTTCACGGTTATTATTTCACGATATTGTTAGCCATTTGGAGTATGAGGAGCTATATATCGACTGAGCATTTTTAGCTAGCAGATGTCCCGCTCTTTTAGAGGTCATATTAGCAATCCAGGTAGGATCTCACACATTACTTGTCCTGTTACTTGGCGAGTTTTATGGAACAACTTGGTAGGGCTAGGTTTGGTATTTTTTCCGTGGAGGGTATTTAAATGCTACGGTCGATATTATTGTGAAGCATTGTTCTTGTTCGGTTAGCCAAGGTCATCGATTCTTTCACATACCCTAGTCATTGTTTTCCCAAATCCTACCATGAAATATTCCCTGATAGTCGTTGGTGGAAGGAGGGCAGTGGGAAGATGAGCGTTTCACCGTATGCACCACTCCCTCATTTCATTAGTCAGAGTATGGTGAGATTGCGGCCCTCGGCTGATCAGATTAGGAATTTTTTTCAAAAGCTCATGGGAGGTATTTCCATTTATGGTGAAAACCTTGGTTATCCATGGGGTTTTTCTTCCTAGGGAATCTCTGAGTTTCTCCTTTCCCATCGACAATTTTGACGTCGATATGCCTAGAAAGAAGTGTTACTGTGGTGAGAGACTAAGGGCCGGTGCAGCAGAGTACCTGCCTATGACCCTTGTCTAGTCCGCCCATAGAAATATTTAATCATGTTGTGTGTTTTCCTTTTCAAGAGAGCACGTTAAGGGTAGACACAAGAGTTTAGTCATTATGCATCATGATGATTCGATAAAGAAATTTCTGGTTAAAACTGGTTTTTTGTTTAATATGGAGTTTATCAAATTGTAGTTATATGTTTGGAATAGATTGAATCTAACTTGTTTTTATATGATCAAAAAAATCTCGTTATTCATATAGCAACATGACGTGGAAATAGAAGAATAAGGTGCAAGCTACGTACGAGGATCCAAAGATAGAGATCATAACTAGATTTGAGGTTATATATGAAGATACCAAAGTTGTCACGGGCATAGAACATGAGTACAAGTGGGCAGAAATCTACCAAATGATCACCAATCGAAGCATCCCAGATGCAGGATTGGAATATTTACCAATATATGCCAATATAGAGAGGTCAACAATTATGAAGGTTTCCACGCATCCATAACCTTTTTTGTGTTCAGAAGTAATAGGATGGATCCTCCCAAGGGCTGATGTAACAAAAATGATTTTGTATAATAATGAAGGACATGGTTATGCTGCTTATATCCTAGCTTATGTAGTTGAATCCTATAAGTTAACAACTCCCCAGACCTATCTAAATTAAGGATGGTTAAACTACCTTAATCTAGATGTTTTGGACAATGTCAAAAGAATGATGATTCTCGAAAATAATTTTCATACAAGGCCTTCTGGGGAATATGAAACTGCGAACCTTCACACTCCTTATAGATTAATAGCATTAATGTTGAACAAGATATTTGGAAGAGAAAATCAAAAGAATTACAAGCTGAGTTGGGTACCAGTAATTTTCTTTGTGGCCACTCAAGGCACCATTTGTAACTAGTCCAATATAGTGTCTAATAGTTTTTCCTCATGTAGGGAGGAGTGTGACAAAAGAAATCAGAGTTCTATATGAGCTCATTTCTGATTGATTGTATTATGTGCACACAGTCATTTCTAGATCTGAAGTGCCAATGGGATAAGTCTAAAACTCTTGTCTATGATGCATATTAGTTGTTGTGGGCACACAAGTATTTCAACCACTATAAAGTATTTGTGAAAACTTCATAGTGGCCTTATACAGATTTATCTTCCTTGCTGAGGATGATTGCATGTCTGAATAAGCCTTGAATACTATGCAGGATAATGGTCATTATTATTTGACAGAGTAAGGCCTATATATGAGGATTTTTGGTAGAACGAGCGCTAATTCTCTTTTGCCAAAATACGCTACAGATTATGTTATTCACAAGGAAGTAGTAAGGAAACTTTACATTGATGGGGTTGGTAATTTCTTGTTTGAACAAAAGAAGGATGTATACCCCCTAGTCCCGTTTTAAATAGGAAGTTATAAGTTTTCCAAAGTGAAGAGTGCACCAGAAAGGAGTTAGAGTACTTCCATTTTGGAGAGATAAGTTTTCATAGGAATGATTCTGAGGATAAAGTTGCTAATTATTATGCTACAATAGGAGTACATTTCAAATATATGAATTTCCAGGATAAAAACGAGGAAATATTCCAAAATGCACACAATATTACAGCCTTGAGGAAGAGATTTAAGAAAAACATAATGACCATAGGTGGAAAGGGAAAATATATTGAGCAACAGAAGAAACAAGAGTAGGAATTTGCTAAGAAAAGGGAAGAGGAGGCACTTAGAATATCACAAGAAGCAAAACAGTGGTTAGCAGAAGAAGAAGAAGAAGAAGAAAGAAGAGCCAAAGAAGAAGCTGAGGAAAGGTTAGAAGAAGAAGAAGTTGCGAAAAGGAATCAAGAAGAAGAAGCTAAGAAAATGCAGGAAGAGGATGAGAGGTTAAGACTAGAAGCAGCTAACAAAGAGAAAAAAAATGAAGAGAAATTAGTTGAAGAGATACAAAGAAGAGAGTAGGAGGAACAATATTGTACAACTCTGTAGAAGACTCAATCTTATGATGATCTGCTGAGATCATTTGTTCCATCTAGCAGCACAACCATGGGAGATTCAGCTCTGACATTTGGGATTGAACTAATCCATTATCCCATCCCAAGAGGAAGAGGTGGCCAATTTAAATACCATTTTTTATGACAAGAATAAGAAAATAATTGTCATGAGAACTGAGAAGAAAGTGGACACCGGGGAAAAGAAAGGAGTCATGAGAACTGAGAAAACAATTGTTCACAGGACTCACAAAGATCCAATACTTATGGAACGAGCAAGTGTAGCCTCATCCCTTGCTAATGAAAATAATGTTGACAAAATTATGACTGATCTAGAACAATATAAGAATAGGGTTGTTCAAATGAAGGAAAATCTCAAGAAAGAAAGAGGTGAGGGACAAAGTTTGAAGAGAAATCATGAAGATATTCTCAATGAGATTGAGAAGTAAAAGAGGCATGCCAAAATTTACAATCTAACAACGATGCCCTGATATTATCAATAAGTATCATGGAAGGGTAAAATAAATATTTTGACAAGAAGGTTGTAGCAGCAGAAAAGAAAGGAGATGTAGCGAGAAAGAGAATAGAGGAGCTAGAATCTCAGAATATTTTACTGTGAGAAAAACTTCAAGTGGGAAAGGAGAAGCAAATAGACATCACTCCTTTCTGGAATCAAGCCTCAATGCTTAAAAAGGAGATAAATCAAGTTTTGTTGAGCCTTCCAGGAGAGATGTATAGGGTTAAATAGAATGAGGTTAGATTGAAAGAGCTAGCACTCAGCTCATTAGGATTCTAGAGGATATTATCATAGGTAGTTGAGATTGTAAAAAATAGTTAGCATCAATAGGAACCCATTCAATATTTCCAGCTAACATGCTACAAAAATTGAAAGGAAGTCTTAAGATGGAGGTAGCCATACTAAATTTTCGGTGTAGAACAGCGATCAGATTTAACATGACCATTGAGAAAACTATTGAATAGTGTACTGAATTTTACAAAGGAATAAGTTTGGTTCACAATCAATGCATGATTATAACAGGTTCCCTGGATCAAGTTTTCCTAGTCATGGAAGAACATCTGAAGAACTTGCATGAGAGGATGGAAAAGGGAGAAGAAAGCATATCCAAGCTCGAAGGTGTTTGTGAGGAAGATATAAAGATTTGGATTATACAAGAATTAGGGCACAAAATATTGTTGGAAGAATATTTGGGTCAAATTACACCCAAGGTGAACGAAATAGAGTCTCAGCTGTCAAAGCATGAGGTGGCAGTTCGTGTATTGGAACCTGCAGAATACCAGGTCATCAGTGAACAAGAACAAGCTTGGAGCATTTTTGTCAAGACACCAACTAGACCGACTTAGATTTTTCTTATTCACAAACTGATGATTGTTTAATATTTTGTATTTATTCTTTTCTCAGTGCATGCACTAAAGGACGAAATTTTGTAAAGGAAGAGTTGAGGTAGCCGAAAAGGTTGGGGGGAAACTCAGTAGTCATTTTGTTTTTATATAAGTAGAGGTAAAGTAGATGTTAGAAGGAATTTTCCATGCTATCTTTTGTGAATTTTATTGTAAGAAGAACTATTTCATTTTATAATAAAGAAAGCCATATTTTATTCTAGAGAAGGAGCTATGAAGTTTCACATGCATGTTGTAGATTGGTTGAATGTCAAAATATTTTTGTTTCAACTTATTCTACGAACTATGAGTTCATTCTAATATATGAATTACTTCCATGTTATGAATTATTTTATGTTATTTTTATGAAACTTATGTAGTATATTGAGTAACGAATGTTTTAACCAACAATGAGCTACCTCTATGTTTATCTTTCTACATCTATTCATGTATTCTGAATTAATAGTAGCTATCTGTAATATTATGTATGCATGTTTTGCAATACATTACTCAACATTAAATACACTCTTGGTCCCAGGGATACATTATATAGAATTAGCTAGCTTAGCATAATTGTTATTTGTTTATGATTTAGAAGCAAAAGGGGTAAGAAGACAAGAGGTAAGAAACTGTACATCACATTGTGAACTCTTTGTTGTCTCTATCATTTGCACTTAGATTAAGAACTTGCACATCATATACAAAATAAAACTAGAAATACACTTAAACGGTGGACCGGGCTGCAACCGGTAAAAATAAGCTTAAACCGTTACTTGACCTATGGTAGTCAGACCGTAAACTGGATGGATTCCCCATATCAAACAGTAACAAGCTAATTGGGAAAGTTTATTGGGGAGAATTCCTAATGTTGTTTCCTGGTATTTTCTAGTCTTCAATAGTTTTGGCACTAGAAGGAGGAATGCCAGTGCATGGATTTCCGAGGAAATTCGTTTTCTTGAGAACAATCCACTGGTCATAGTTTCCCTAAAAGACCTAATCCTGAAGAAAAAGTTACAGAGTATCTCTACCCTGTTGATAACGAGGTGGTTGATGATTTAAGGAGAATCACAAGGGAGTCTGCAAAAAAGATTGGGGGATTTCCCATTATTCTCTCCTTGGCTAGAAGAGAAGTTCATAGGAAGGATTGTCCTTACCATGAGGATTCAGTGTTAGTGGAAGACATTGAAGAGCTTGTAGAAACCACCTTTCAAGAGATTGTGTAACCTCTAAATCAATTAGGACTAGAGTCCCCTCACTTCTCACCATTCAGAACCCCAATCTAGTCTCCACCTCAATCTCCACCTAGTGTTGGGTGCTATAATGTCTAAATTAATCCACCTATTCTTTAATTATCAACCGGGGTTAGTAAGCTTAGAGTTGACACAAAATATATGCAAAGGTAGAGGGTGTTGTGTAAATATCTTAACAAACAAAAGATCAAAAGATCTTTCAAAATGAAAAACTCAATCAAAATCCTAAAAATGCAATTATTAAAGTAATTAAATTGAGACAGAATAATAAACTAAACTATTGATAATAAACTTTAAACTAAAATACAATCAACAATTAACTATTCAAATGAAAAACTAGGGTACAAGGAAAACTTAACTTATAAGCCAGTAGAAAACTTAATAAAGAAAACTTGATAAAAGAAACAAGTAGAAAACTTAATAAAGAAATATATTTAGGTTCTATCCTACAAGTTCTTTTAATAGTAACACAACATAAAACAAACAACCTAAAAACACACTAAGGAAAACACTAAATCTCACAAACAAATGAATAAATCAATTCAAAAGGAATAAATACAAAACCATACAATAATAAAACAAAATCAGAAACAAAACTTAAGAATAACTTAAACTTTCTTCAAAGTAAAAGAAGTAAGGAAAATGATAAAACTTTAATAAATGATTTAAAGCAACTAAACTTTAACTCTAAGGTTAAACAAAATTAGCATCTAAATATGATAGTCAAAACATAATTGAAACATCAACAAAACAAAACCAAAAATAATCTTAAAACACATAAAAAACACTAAAAACAGAACTAAGGGCTGAATGACAGACTGAACTGTGGGTCTAAAATGGGTGGTTGAATAACATCCTGAACAGGATGTCTAAATGACAGTCTGCGTAGTTAAAATTCTAAAAACTAACCTAAATGAACTAATTTTTAGTTGAAGCCATGCAGATGTAATTCTAATGCATCAGAACAGTAAATAAACCTATTTAACAACAAATTAACCTTAAACTAATTCATGAACAAAAGGAATCATTGCATATTAAACTAATAAATAAACTAGAAATTAACTTGAATAAATTCAAAACAGGAAAGGAAATAATAGAATTGAATCTATTCTAAATTCATGAGAGCAACTTATTCTATATTCTTGAAAACAAAGACTGAAAGTAATGTTGGAAATGGAATAATTGGAAACAAAATGATTGAAAGAAAATAACTGAAAGCAAGCTATGCGCACATATAACTAATTAAATTTGAAATAAAACTAAGTTAATGTATTACATAAAACAAATAGAATAGCATTTACTATAATCTAATGGAAGCAAACTAGAAATTAAACTAGACTAGCTAAAACAGAAAAGAAATTAATCTAAACAAAGAAAATGAACCTCTGGTTGATGAAGGGCCCTCTGAGCAATCAGGGGTGATGCGTGGATAACTTCTACTTAAACGCAACCTTCGAAAGCAATGCATATAGCTCTTTATTTAGATGGTGGAACAGAAATACAATCTTCAAGAGTAAATCACAACAAGAACTCTTTTCCTAACTCTGCTAACTTACTAATTTTCTAGCTAACTTCAGCTCTCTCACAAAGGCTGCTTTATATAATGATTTACAGAGATGAGCAAGTTGACCCTTTAGTGGTCGAATTCTCTCTAAATTTAGTTGACTATAATGGACATTAATTAATCATAGGCCAGTACCTAAGCATCTCCCTTCTTCAATGCAAGTCTTGTTCTTTTCA
Organism: Pseudotsuga menziesii; assembly: GCA_001517045.1. Classification (NCBI taxonomy): domain Eukaryota; kingdom Viridiplantae; phylum Streptophyta; class Pinopsida; order Pinales; family Pinaceae; genus Pseudotsuga; species Pseudotsuga menziesii. Next base: position 94,363 of record LPNX011205563.1, on the reverse strand, counting down.
CTGGACAACATACGCACAAGTTCCTTCTCTAGTGCAACAGGTCTTCAGATGTGGCGCAGAGTTCTTTCTTCAATGCGACTATGGAATGGTAGCAAGCAAGGGAAACATACACAGTGGGTCTTCTAGAACGCATGTCGTTCTATTCTTTAAATGCGTAGACTGGTGGTAGTTTGGAGTCAGGCAAAGGAGGCCACGAGCGATACTTCTAGACTAAAGATTCTCCATCCTTTGAACGCGTGGGAAGTGAACAGGTTGGTGTTGGGATAAATCAATGCACTAGTGATCCTTCTAGACTAATTCTCATTCCATCACCTGGGCATGTGGAAAACAAAACGGTTTGTAGACTGTTCCAACATTTTAAATCTTGAAATAAGTTATCAACATCATGCGATTTGGTTAATGAGCTGGAAGGTGATTTGCACCGTGAGCTGGACAATGAGCTGGATACGTTGGGCGCAGATCTAGGGCAAATGAAATTTCTATCTTTTGGCATGCTTCAGGATTGGATTCTACAGCAACACATTTCAACATCTAGAAAACCACCAGCAAGTTCCACGCAATGGGTTGAATGACAAGATGGACATGTTGTGCGAAAAGAGGGTTGAATCTGTTTTGCGTACTAACTTGGCCCAAAAATATTATAAAACCTACAAACAAGTATACAAACCAATTAATACATCAAATGTGTTTTAATAATGTTATTTTTAATTAATAAAACCATAAAAATAATGATAATAAAATAATTTTATATAAACCTTAAAAGCACTCATACCTGAGGTTGAATAATGATGTGCATGACGTAAAATATACAAAAGATAATAAAATATATGTTTAAATGAGTAATTTATTTGCCAAAAATGGTAACAAATCTAGGATCAACACCTAGAATCATGGCAAATGCGAATACAAATCAGCCTCGTCCACCACCTACTTGGACAACTAGATCCCCTTTAAACCATACTCCTTCGTTACATGCCATGCCTCAGAATGTTTATAATTCATTGTCCAAGTTTGAACTGAATGAATAATTTTTTGTGGGTGATCATCTGCAAATTTTTTACCTAGATTTGGAAGGTTTACAAGAAGTGGAACATGAAAACGTAGTCTGCAGATTGTTCCCACATACTCTCAAGGGTAAAGCAGCCTCATGGTATTTTTCCTTATAGGAAAACTCAATCCCAAATTGGAACACCTTTGAAATATTGTTTAGAAACAATTATGGAACCCAGAGAACTACTGTTGCTTTAATGAAATAATTGCTTACCCTCAGAAAAGAAAAGAAAGAAAGGGTGCATAATTTCACTCAGAGGTTTTTTGCCCATCTGAACAACTTTGATGCAGCTATAAAAGCTATGGAGAACACCTAAATTGAGTATTACACTTCATCTCTTGGTCTATACCAAGCTATGTTTGTTAAAATATCATTTAAGCCCACCTTAGTTGAAACATATCAAGAATCTGAGAAAGTGGAAGACGAAATGGAAAGTGCAGACAAATATCATGCACCATCAGAAGAAAAAACTTTTGGAAACAGAAAACCTTTGTTGTTAACTAAAGCTAAAGATGAGCAGTCACATGAATTAGATGGTGTGGTAAAAATGGTGTAGAAACCTTCAAATAGAGTAATTGATCTGGAGAAGGAGGCCAATAAGAAATACAAACCTTATTATAAAAATAGAGATGGCAGTTGTCCATCTAAACCTCCCTCTCATAGTCCCTCTTCTATGAACTTAACTAAAGTGGGAATGGAAAATTTCTATACATTCCTCTAGCAGCCTCACTCTGAAAGAAACTCTCTGTAGTGGATAAATTCTACGACTTTAGTGATGAGTCAGTTACAAGAGTCCAAGTTAACATAAATTATGGATGAAGGAGAGAAGGTTCTTGAAAAAACAGAGACATAAGAAGAAGACACTATGGCTTTATGAGATTGTGCTCCCCTGTTTAATATAGAGGATGAAGAATGCACCGAGGAAGAAAAAATATCAGAAACAAATGTTACAACAACGAGTCAGGGCCCATTGAAAGAAGATAACATGATAATGTCCAAAATAAAGAAACTTTAGGAGAACATGAAGAGGATAAAAATAATACTCAGACCGTTAATATACCATAGTTTGTCATCACAAGTCAGAATCCCAAGGTAGTCAGTATGCCTGTGAATTCTATGGAAAACAAAGATGAAAATGTCAAGAATAATTCCACCGAGCATGAAATGAGATACGACATAGTAGAAGATATTAAAAATACTAAGGCAAACATCTTTTTGCTTGAAATGTGTAACTTACCCCAAGAAAAAGAGAAACTATTAAAAGCACTTGAGACACCTATGACGAAACCCAATAATAATAACCACTCTGACAAAGAGACTGGTGAAGAAAGCATAGGGTCAGAGTCTAAATATAGAACACCACCATTCCTACTTACTTTTGAAATTTTCAATTCCAATGTGCAGAATTGTTTGGTAGACTCTAGAGCATCAATTAATTTCATGTCACTTTCAGTCTGCACGCAGATAAATGGTCAACCCAAGCCAACTACAGGACAAGTTATCCAATTATATAGGATTTCATTTAAAGTAGTAAGAGAAATGGAGGATGTCCTGATACGTTTTTCAGCAGACGATAGGGTTTTCTAGTATATAGACATTGTGGTAGCAGACATACTGGATGCATATGGGCTGGTTTTGAGTTGGGACTAGTCAGCAAAATTAGACGGTTATTCTACTTCATATTTGTCACATTTGCAGTTTCCCTACAAAGGTTGTCAAAATCAGATAAAGGTTTTGATGGAACCTCAAATGAGACACAACGTGACGCAGTTGGAGGGAAAGAATGAACCAATTAACTCTATTTTGGGGAACTATTTCCTTGGGCTTGAACCGGGAAATTATCAAGCTGAGGAAGCCAATGACACTTCAGATACCTATCCCAATCTCCTTCAGTTTTCATGGGCTTATAATATTGATTGTAATATAGTAGATTTAGTCTTAGATGTAGATAGTAGTTCTAATTGAGTAGGGGTAGAGAATAAATTTTGGATTCTTTATTTTGATGGTTCCAAAACCATGGAAGGATCAGGAGCTAGCTGTGTCCTGATGGATCCCGAAAAAAATAAATATTTATTTTCAAGTAGATTAGAATTTGAGTGCACTAATAATATAGTCGAGTACGAAGAATTAGTCTAGGGACTAAAAAAGGCAATGGAGTTAAAAGTAAAAAATCTAAACGTGTATGGAGCTTCTAAAATCATTGTTAAACAAATCCGAAATAAAATTCATTGCATATCACCACATTTGAATCCTTATGAAAATGAAGTATGGGATTTACTAAGAAACTTTGATGCATTCAATATCACTTCAATTCCTAGTTTAAAGAATGCAGTAGCTGACCTGTTAGCTACTTCAACTACAAGGCTAGTATCCATGAATAACAGGTGTTCAATTGAATTTCTTTTTAGGCCTTCCATTCCAGACAACATCACCAATCTGAGGGTGTTTTATGATGATCATCAAACCTTGGAATGTCTAACGAATTATGAACCCTTCAAAGGAGCCATAATAGATGATGAAGAACATCAAGAAAACCTCTAGAATGGAAATTTAATTCCTAAAGGGGTCAGAATGCTAGAACAAATATTCGATATAGAAAACAATTTTAGAGGACCAACAAATGTTAATACACATAGTTCATCTTTGCAATTCAAGATGATAAATATAGGATCAGAGGTTGAACTGAAATATGTGAACCTAGGAAAGTGTTCTTCACCTGGGGAAAGGAGCAACTTCATCAGCTTGTTCAAACAATACAAAGATGTATTTGCTTGGACATATGATGACTTCAAAACCCATGACACCAAAATTACACACCATGTCAATCCTTTCCAGCAACCTTTGAGGAAGATGCACCCCAAAATAGAACTTCTAATTGAAAGACTGGTGAAGAAGCTTCTTAATGCTAATATCATATTCAAGGTTAGACATTTAGAATGGGTTTTCAAATTTGGATCCAGTATGAAATAAGTTTGGAGGGATCAAACTCTGTGTTGATTTCATAAATTTAAACCGTGCATATGATAAAGACAATTACCCTATCCCATCAATGGAACAACTATTATAGATGGTCTTAGGCTCTGAGCTATTTTCTCTGTTAGATAGCTTCTCAGGCTATAACCAAGTGTTAGTAGCAGAAGAAGACAGACTGAAGAACACTTTCAAAACCAAGTGGGGAACTTTTTCATATAGAATAATTCCCTTTGGATGCATTAATGGGGGATAAAATTTCCAAAGCGCTATGGTTATAGATTTACATGGTCTAATTAGCCAGAGTTTAGTGGTTTATTTGGATAATGTCACGATATTTTCTAAGAAAAGAGAAGAACATGCATTTCATTTAAAACAAATTTTTCAACATTGTAGAAAGTATGGCATTTCTTTAAACCCAAAGAAATGTGTGTTTGTTGTTACAGAAGGAAAGCTATTGGGTCACATTATTTCAAAGAAACGGACCTCAATAGACCCAGAAAGGATTAAAGCAATAGAACAGATCCCTTTACCCCCTAATAAAAAGGGCATGCAGTCTTTTATGGGGACAATAAATATTGTGCGAAGTTTTGTGCCATACTTTGCTCAAATAGTCAAACCTTTGCAATAAATGATGAAGTAAAGTGTCCAATTCAAGTGTATTGATTCAAAGAAGGGTGCATTTAACAAGATCAAAACATCAATAGCTCACGCACCATCCCTTAAAAGTCCCAACTTTGAAAAAGACTTCATCTTCTACAAATTTTCTTTAGACTATTCATTAGTAGCAGTGCTTATGCAGAAAGAAGAAAAGGGAGATTAGTACCCTGTATCATTTATGAGCACTGGCCTACAAGGGGATGAATTGAATTACCCCACATTTGATAAGAAAGCTTATGCAATTTTTAAGGCGGTGAAGCAATTCAAACCATATATATTGAAGAACAGTACCAAAGTGATAGTTCCACACCCAGCAGTCCGATCTCTTTTCGTACACAAAGAGTTAGGAGAAAGAAGAGGTAATTGGGTAACAACATTACAAGAATATGACTTAGAACCAGTGCCTATAGTCAAAGGGTAAGGGATCTGCAAATTGATGACTGAGATTCAGGACAATAAATATAACAATTGGGAGAATGAATCTGAGTTACACATGGTTGATGTATGTCATTTATTTACAGCTCAAGAATCCTGGTACAGAGACCTAGTTCATTATCTTCAAGAAGGAAAGCTTCCTAAACACTAGAATCCCAAGCAAAGGAGAGAATTATGCTTAAATTCAGCCTCATATCATATTATTGATGGGGTTCTGTTTATAAAAAACTATAATGGAATTTTTCTCAGATGCTTGGAACGTGGAGATGCAGCTAAGGTTGTTATAGAGCTACATGATGGACCTGCTAGAGGTCATTTCTCAGGAGATGCTACAACACATAATATTTTGATAGTTGGGTATTACTGGCTGAATTTGTTCAAAGATGCTCATGCTCATGTTAGGAAATTTGATACTTGTCAAAGGAGTAGTGGAAGACAAGCAAAGAAACAAGGACCATTAAAGCTAGTTATTATTTTCGAACCATTTGAGTAGTGGGGGATTGATATTATCGGAGAGATCAATCCAAATTCTTTGTTGCAGCACAAGTACATCCTGATAGCAAGAGACTACCTCACCATATGGGTAGAATCCATTCCATTACAAAAAGTGAATGAATATGGAGTTATGGACTTCTTGCAAGACCATATCATGACCAGGTTTGGGG
>LPNX011205563.1:60614-88457 GCA_001517045.1 Pseudotsuga menziesii | reverse complement strand
TAAAGTTGGAAGAGTTTAGATACAAGTCGAAAGAGAGGTTTAAACACCAGCAAGAAATAGTGAAAAGATGGTTCGATAAGCACAAAGATGGAAAGAAGGAATTTGAAGTAGGTTATTTGATTCTTAAATGGGATCAACCGCATGATGAGAAGGGAAAACACACTAAATTTCAACAATTATGGATAGGCCATTTTCAGATTGCAGAGAAGTTAGGCCCCTCAACCTATAAGTTGCAATATTTATAGGGGTGGGAAGAGAACTTGCCAGTCAATGGTTTAGTTATCAAACCATATTTTTCTTAATTCTTTTTAGTTTTATTTCTACATAAATAAACTTTTTGATTTGTTTCAGTCTTCTTTTCTTTAGATTACTTATGCTTTATTTTCACGTTGATTTCTTTGAGTCTAATTTATTGTAGTTTGTTTGTTTTACTTTATGTTTTCAATAAACTAGCACAACCTTTGGCATTGGAGTTCATTAGAGTTCTGGATAGACTGAAAATATTTTGACTGAAGGACTACTTTCTATTTGCACATATATCATGCTTAAAGATCCTCTAAGATTGGTAGACTATCTTACTAGATTTTGAACACATTGAAGTCATGTTTAGTCCTTGTAAAATAACTAAGATCAGAAAAGTCCAGAATACTATTTTAAGGCTCCATTCACTTCACACTAAATTCTATCCAAGGAAGCTAACAGCAAAAGACCCATGGAAAGGAAGCAGGGTGAAGAGTTGTATGGTATTTAAATAATCCCGTGCCACAAATGAAATACAAAAGGCCAAAAGATTCAAATCTCCTAGAAAGAAATCATGCATCAAAATACATACTGAATAAAATTAGTTGGATAAGATTGCTCAACGTTCTTCTCCATCTGTGAGCTAAAAGAAAAATATCTCTCACACAAAAGGACTTTGTGGATGGAATAACCTAAATCAAATTTCAAATGAAGAGAGAAATCTGGGAAGACTCAAAAGGGAAAAAGTCCAAAAGCATCAAAAGAATGAAAAAAGGAATGAGAATGAGGAACAAATGAATATATCTATTCATACCATGTTACAATCCTCTGTTGTCTACGTTGGAAGCAGTGTGAAAGCAGAAATAAAATGAACCTCATATCTTGGCCTCAAAAGAGTTATCAAGACTTTGAAAGCCTAGTTCCCCTATACTATTGGACCATAATAAATGTTAAAGTTTATAAATCTTGCACTCTATAAAAATTTGGGCATCTTAAAGAGATATGGTAAAGTTTTTTCTAACAGGATCCTTTAAGGAAGTGTTTGTTCAAAAGTTGGTTTTCCAGAGATCTGTGTCTTCCATTTAGTCACCAATTATTGTTGTTGGAACTATCATCCCAATTTTTTTTGAATTTTAGGGCTGCCTACTCTTTTTAGTTTTTAGAAAAGATTTGAAAGTCTATCTTTACCTCACAAGGGTTGTTTCATGACTTAGGTTTTTTTTTTACAAAAGAAGCTTTCTTTTCTTTTACTCGATGTATCGGATGCACTCTTGAAGTTCATCCGACGTATCAGAAGCGTAGTGTTGTAGCCACGTGATTCTCTTTGTCTTTCTCTTCTGAAAATACTTGTAGAAAATATCCTGATACATTGAATGTACCTTGGTCTATGGTATCAGAAAACACTTGACGATTCTCTCGGTCGATTATCCGAAGTCTTTCCAATGCATCGGGCCATTTTTTTCATTTCTTTTTCCAATGTCCGTGAGAGATGTTATTTATTCTATCCTTTATTTCGGTTGTTTGTTTTCGACTGTTTCGAGAGCCTAGAGATGATTTCCTTGCCTACGCTTTCGATGCTTAGTCTGATTCATATCCGATGTCTTCCCGGAAGCGTTTCTGATGCTTGTGCGGGTGGTAGTTGTTTGTCTTACCAATTTGTCTTTTAAATCCTTTTACCCATCTTGGTAGATTAGTTTTTAATCGCTTGATTGAAGTTGAGCCCATTCTTTTCTTCCATATGAAATGATCACAGTCGCTCACGATATGAGTTTCGATATGTTTTTGGCACTAACAAGGTTCCCACCCAAGGCCTTTTTATTATGCTCACCCTCGTTTAATCTTATTTAAGCCCGTAAGGGATTATTTTAGGGTTATTATTTTGTGGTATTATTATCCATTTGGAGTATGTGGAGCTGTCATTCGACTGAGAATTTTTAGCTAGCAGAGATCACACTCTTTTCCAGGTGATATCAGCAATCTAGGTAGTATCTAACTCATTACTTGTCTTGTCACTTGGCGAGTTTTATGGAATAGCTTGGTAGGGTTAGGTTTGTTCTTTTTTACGTGGAGGGTATTTAAACGCTGCGGTCGATATTATTGTGAAGCATTGCTATTTTTTGGTTAGATAGGGCCTTCATTTCATTCACCTACCCTATTCATTGTTTACCCAGATCCTACCATGAAAACTTCCCATACAGTTGTTGGTGGAAGGAGGCAAGTGAGCAGACGAGCGTTTCAGCGTCTGCAACACTCCCTCATTTCATTAATCAGAGTATGGCGATATTGAGATCATTGGATGGTCATATTATGCATTGTGGAATGCCACAGGAGGGATTTCCATTTAGGGTGAAAACCCTTTTTATCCATGGGTTTCTTCTTCATAGGGCATCTCCAAGTTTCTCATTTCTCATTAACAGTGTTGACGTCGATATGCCTAGAAAGATGTGTTACTGTGGTGAGAGCTTAAGGGCCGGTGTAGCAGAGTACTTGCTTGTGACCCTTGTCCAGTCCACCCATAGAAATATTTAATCATGTTGTGTGCTTTTCTTTTCAAGAGAGCACGTTAAGGGTAGACACAGGAGTTTAGTCATTACACATCATGATGATTTGATAAAGAAATTTATGGTTAAAACTAGTTTTTTGTTTAGTATGGAGTTTATCAAATTGAATTTATATGTTTGGAATAGATTGAATATAACATGTTGTTGTATGATCAAAAAAATCTCGTTATTCATATAGAAACATGACGTGAAAATAGAATAATAAGGTGCAAGCTGCGTACAAGGATCCAGAGATAGATATCATAACCAGAGTTGAGGTTATATATGAATATACCAAAGTTGTCATGGGCATCGAGCCTGAGTACAAGTGGGCGGAAATGTACCGAATGAACACCAATATATGGGCGGAAATGTACCAGATGCAGGATTGGAAGTTTTACCAATATATGCCAATATAGAGAGGTCAGCAATTATGAAGGTTTCCACGCGTCCATAACTTTTTCTGTGTTCAAAAGTAATAGGCTGGATCCTCCTGATGGCTGATGTAACAAAAATGATTTTGTATAATACTGAAGCAAAGGGTTATGTTGCTTATATCCTATCTTATGTAGCTAAAGCCTATAAGTTAACAACTCCCCAGACCTATCTAAATGAAGGTTGGTTAAAAGGCCTTAATCTAGATGCTCTGGACAATGTCAAAAGAATGATGATTCCCATAAAGAATTTTCATAAAAGGACTTTTGGGTAATATGAAACTGCGAACCTTCACACTCCTTATCGATTAATAGCATTAATGTTGAATAAGATATTAGGAAGATAAAATGGAAAGAATTACAAACTAAGCTAGGTACTAGTATTTTTCTTTGTGTCCACTCAAGGTACAATTTTTAACTGGGCCAATATAGTGTCTAACAATTTTTCCTCATGCAGGGAGGAGTCTCACAAAAGAAATTAGAGTTCTATATGAGCTCATTTTTGATTGATTGTATTATGTGCACATAGTTGTTCCTAGCTATGAAGTGCCAAAGGCTAAAACTCCTGTCTATGCTGCATATCAGTTATTGTGGGCACACAAGTATTTCAAACACCATAAAAATATTTGTGAAAACTTCATAATTCCCTTATACAAATTAATCTTCCTTCCTGAGTGCGATTGCATGTCTGAAGAAGACTTGAAGATTGTGTAGGATAATGGTAATTATTATCTGATAGAGGAAGGCCTATATCTAAGGATGTTTGGTGGAACGAAGGCTCCTTCTCTTTTGAAAAAATACACTACGGATTATGTTATTCACAAGGAATTAGTAAGGAAACTTTACATTGATGGGGTTGATAATTTTCTGTTTGAACAGAAGAAGGTTGTATACCCCTCAGTCCCGTTTTACGTAGGAATTTATAAGTTCTCCAAAGTGACGAGTCCACCAGAGTTTGTAAAGGAGTTAGAGTACTTCCATTTTGTAGAGATAAGTTTTGATAGGAATGATTCTGAGGATAAATTTGCTAATTATTTTGCTGCAGTAGGAGTAAATTTCGAATATACGGATTTCTGGGATAAAAATGAGGAAATATTATGAAATGCACGTAATATTACAGCCTTGAGGAAGAGATTTAAGCAAAAGATAATGAACATAGGTGGAAAGGGAAAATCTATTGAGAAGATGAAAAAACAAGAGGAGGAATCTGCCAAGAAAAGGGAAGAGGAGGCACTCAGACTATCACAAGAAGCAGAACAATGGTTAGCAAAAGAAGAAGAAGAAAAAATAAGAGCCAAATAAAAAGCCGTGAAAAGGTTAGAAGAAGAAGAGGCTGTGAAAATAAATCAAGAAGAAGAAGCTAAGAAAAGGCATGAAGAGGATGAGAGCTTAAAGTTGGAAGCAACTTTCAAAGAGAAAGAACATCCAGAGAAAGTAGTTGAAGAGCTACAGAGAAGAGAGTAGGAGGAACAAGATCGTACAACTCTGGAGCAGAATCAATCTTATGATGATCTACTAAGATCATATGTTCCATTTAGCAGCACATCCATGGGAGATTCAGCTCCAACATTTGGGATTCAATAATCCCTTTTATCCCATCCCAAGAGAAGGAGGTGGCCAATTTAAATACCATTTTTTATGACAATGATAGGAAAATAATTGTCATGAGAACTAAGAAGAAAGTGGAGACTAGGGAAAAGTAGGGAGTCATGAGAATTGAGAAAATAGTTTTTCATGGGACTGACAAAGATCCAAGAATTACGGCAAGGGTAGGTGTAGCCTCAACCCTTGCTAATGAAGATAATGTTGACAAAATTATGACTGATCTAGAACAATATAAGAAGAAATTTTATCAAATGAAGGAAACTCTCAAGAAAGAAAGAGGCGAGGGACAAAGTCTGAAGAGGAAGCATGAAGATATTCTCAGTGATATTGAGAAGTCAAAAGAGGCATGCCAAACTTTACAATCAGAAAAGGATGCCCCAATATTATTAATAAGTATTATGGAAGGGTAAAATAAATATCTTGAGAAGCAGGTTGTAGCAGCAGAATAGAAAGGAGATGTAGCGAGCAAGAGAAGAGAGGAGCTAGAAGCTCAGAATATTTTACTGTGAGAAAAACTTCAAGTGGAAAAGGAGAAGCAAATAGAAATCAGTTTCTGGAATCAAGCCTCGGTGCTGCAAAAGGAGATAAATCAAGTTTTGTTGAGCCTTGTAGGAGAGATGTATAGGGTTAAACAGATTGAGGTTAGATTGAAAGAGATAGCACTCATCTCGTCGGAATTCTAGAGGAGATTATCCGAGGTAGTTGAGCTTGTAAAAAATCAGTTAGGATGGATAGAAACCCATTCAACCTTTCCAGCTAACATGCCTCAAAAATCTGCAAGAAGTATTAAGATGGAGGTAGCCATACTGAATTTTGGGTGTAGAACAGCGGTCAGATTAAACACAGCCATTGAGAAAACTATTGAAAAGTGTACTAAACTTTACAAAGGCATACATTTGGTTCACAATCAATACATGATTATAACATGGTCCGTGGATCAAGTTTTCCCAGTCAGGGAAGAACATCTAAAGAACTTGCAAGAGAGGTTGCAAAAGGGAGAAGAATGCATATCCAAGCTCGAAGCTGTTAGTGAGGAAGATATCAAGATTTGGATTATACAAGAATTAGGCCACAAATTCTTGTTGGAATAATATTTGGGTCAGATTTCACACAAGGTGAAGGACATCGAGTCTCATCTGTCAAAGCATGAGGTGGCAGTTCATGTATTGGAAGCTGCAGAATACCAGTGCATCAGTGAACAAGCACAATCTTGGAGCATTTTTGTCAAGAAACCAACTGGACCCACTCATTTTTGTCTTATTCACGAACTGAGGATTGTTTAATATTTTGTATTTATTCCTTTCTAAGTGCATGCACTAAAGGACGAAATTTTGTAAAGGAAGAGTCGAGGAAGCCCAAAAGGTTGGGGGGAAACTCAAGAGTCCTTTTTTTTGTATAAGTAGAGGTAAATTAGATGTTAGAAATACTTTTCGATGCTATCTTTTGTGAATTTTATTGTAAGATGAACTATTTCCTTTTATAATAAAGAAAGCCGTATTTTCTGTTGGAGAAGGAGCTATAAAGTTTCACATGAATGCTATAGATTGGTTGAATGTGGAATTATTTATGTTTTAGCTTATTCTCCAAATTGTGAGATCATTCTGACTTATGAATTACTTCCATGTTATGAATTATTTTCTGTTATGTTTACGAAACTTATGCAGTATATTGAGTAATGAATGTTTTAACCAACAATGAGCTACCTCTATGTTTATCTTTCTACATCTATTCATGTATTCTTAATTAATAGCAACTACCTGTAATATTCTATATGCATGTTTTACACTATATTAGTCAACATTAAATACACCTTTTCTCCCTAGGGATAGGTTAGATAGAATTAGCTAGCTTAGCATAGTTGTTATTTGTTTATGATTTAGAAGCAAAAGGGGTAATAAGACGAGAGATAAGAACCTACACATCACATTGTGAACTCTTTGTTGTCTCTATCATTTGCACTTAAACTAGGCATGTGCACATCATACCAAATAAAACTAAAAATACACTTACATGGTGGAACGGGCTGCAACAGGTAAAAGCAAGCTTAAACCGTTACTTCATTAGAGTAAATTTGAGGTCTGAATTGGGCCTCCAAGGAAAATAATAAAATACTAGTTATTAATTTTGGAGGAAGAATGAAAAAAAACTACTTTTTTGTTCGTATTTTCAACATATCTCCTTATGGTTTTACTCGAATTTCAAGCAGGAGAGCTCATTGGATGCAAAATTAAATTATGCATCTAACGAGTACCCAGACTGCATACTTTTGACAGACCCTGCTACCCCAAAAATAAGAAATACCTGAAAAAACATGATGCTGACATCATCATCATGTTTTTTCAGGTATTTCTTATTTTTGTGGTAGCGGGGTCCATCAAAAGTATGCAATGTGAGTACTCATTGGATGCGGAATTAAATTCTGGATCTAACGAGCTCTCCTACTCAGAATTTGAGTAAAAACACAGAGAGATATGTTGAAAATACGAACAAAAAAAGTAGTTTTATTTTATGACAAATATGTCAATTCAACCATTATGGTTGACTCACTTTATTGAAATTCTATTGGTTCCTGAATTCCCACTCACAAAAAATATTGTTGGCGTGTTTTCTTATAAGGCCCATTTTAGACCCCAAATTTCCTCTAATGTGGCCTACGATAACTGGACCATAAACCAGATGGATTCTCCATTTTAAACAATAACGAACTAATTGGGAGTGTTTATTGGGGAGAATCCCTACTGTTGTCACCTGGTATTTTCCAGGATGCAACAAGTTTCAACTAAACCTATCATCATCATCATCATTGTTCCTCATCATCATTGTCATCATCATCATCCTCATCCTCCTCATCATCATCGTCATCATCACCATCATTTTTCATCATCATTATCATCACCATCATCATCATCATCATAGTCATCATCCTCATCATCATCATTATCATCATCCTACTCATCATCATCATCATTGTTCATCATCATCATCATGCTCATCATCATCATTCCATTGAAATTGCTTGAAAATAAAATCAAAGAAAAGTTTCAACTTAACTTATCATCATCATCATCATCATCATCATTGTTCTTCATCATTGTCGTCGTCATCATCATCATCGTCATCATCATCATCATCATCATTTTCGTCATCACCATCGTCGTCGTTGTCGTCATGATAATCATCATCATTAAATCATCATCATCATAGTCATCATCCTCATCATCATCATTGCCATAATCCTCATCGTCATCATCACCATCATTGTTCATCATTATCGTCATTGCCATCATCATCATCATCATCATCATAGTCATCATCCTCATCATCATCATTGTCATCATCGTCCTCATCATGATTATCATTGTTCATCATCATCATTCCATTGCAAATGCTTGAAAATAAAATCAAAACAAAGTTTTTACTTAACAAATGCGCGCATGCATCTTGAACGTGTGTTTACAAAGTAACGTCATCGCACTTCTAGTGCGTGCGTGTTGTGTTTTAAACTACACGCATGCGCGATTTAAATTTAGAATTTTGGCAAACAACTTTTTTCCAACCTACGTGGTGGTTGAATTGGCTGCTTTGGTTTTAGGTTCAGGTTCCCAAACCAAGTGGTTTGGACTGTCTTATGACATAAAACATGTTTTGTACTACTTCTCCTATTTCATGCATGATTTTGCATATGCCACGCTTGTCAACTGCTAATGAAAATTCACACACTTGTGTAACTCTGTCTGTAGATTCTGAATATGTAATTTTTATTTAAATCTATTATCGTTTTCTATTTTTTATTTAATTTTAAATGGGCTAACATCAATCTAACACAAAAGGTATGCTATTTTCTTCAACTATAACTTTTGTTGGCTCACCTATTTAGAAAACCGAAAAGAACCCACACAAGAAGACACAAAGACCTACATACTTAAAAAAATTATCATTCATTGACTATGTTATGACCAAGATGTGGTGGACCAATTATTCACACCTATTATCTACAACTCTATCTAATTTTTTTCACAAAATTCCACCATTTGCATACCAAACGAGTGGACCAACTCAAACATATTCATTATTTTTTGGGAAAAAAATAGCACACCAACCTTAGAAGAACCTCTTTTTTGGGGATTTATACTTAGTTTCCATAAATAAAAGTTATATATTCTGGAAGGTAATCAGATTGTCCACATTTCATATTATTATGTCATATTCCAAAAAGTTGTGTAAGCACCTCTAATATTGCTTTTATATTTTTCTAGAAGTCCATTACAACTAAACGTCATAAATGACCAACATTAGCTTGCACCAACCCTTTATTTTTAAAATTCTAGCATTAACTTTAAAAATGAATATTAATATTATAATAATAGAATAATAATATGTACATAAAAGTATAAAATCTCTTAGTAATAAAGAATATTATATTTAAATCTAAATAATTGTTTTCCTTGCTTTAAATATCTAGCTTTGACTTTAAAACTAAATATTAATATTACAATAATAATATAATAATATGTATATAAAAGCATAAGATCTCCTAGTAATAAAGAATATTATATTTAAATATAAATAACTATTTTCCTTGTCTTTAAAGATCTGGCGTTGCCTTTAAAAATAAATATTAATATTACAATAATAATATAATAACATGTACATAAAAGTATAAGATCTCTCCATAGTAAAAAAAATCTTATATTTAAATTTAAATAACTATTTTCTTTGTTTTTAAATGTTAGAATATAATCCGTTAGGGATTATTGTAAATAAATAAAGAAAACTGAATAGTTAGGAAGCCGAAAAGGCTAGGCGGAAGGTGAAACACAACCGTCTTATGGAATGTATAAATAAATGCTTTTGGCTATGTAATGAATGAATCGGGAGTTATACCTATCAGTGGTATCAGAGCTTGGCTATTTTCCATAACTCCTACTGTTAAATTTCAGTCTTGGCAGTCTGGCTGTCAGACCTCTATTCTTCCCTTTGTCAATTCATTTTTCCTGCCAGTCTGCTCTTTCAAGCTTCCTACTCAGTCAGTCTGCCCCTGCGCGCATTCATTATGTGTGTTTTCTGCTCATACGTTTGATGTATACCTAACCTTAAGTTGTAACCACGCTCTCCATTCATCATCTATTGTGTATGCTGCATATTGAAGACATTCACTATGCTGCGTATTGAAGATATTCTCCATGCTGCGTATTGAAGATATTCCCACATAAGAGTGTGCGTGGAGTTGGTATCTCTTGCTTCTTGACCTAATTTTTTATAAGCTTGCTACGTTGATGGTGTAGTCATTCCCATAACTCCTGCAAGTTACATGTCAAACCTAATCTGGGAGCTGTGTTGGAGCTTGGTATTGGAAACCCTAATTGCAACTTGAAGGTTGCTATCGTGATTGCAAAATATCTGCGTTGAGTATTCTTGGAGACTGCGTGTTGAAGTGAAGACTCCGTGTTGATTTGAAGCTACGATTTGTGTGATGGTATCCTCCATTTGAAGCTGCAATTTGAGATTATGGCGCCCACCATGGTATTGTGACTGATATATGCGTTGATATATCCTACATATACTTATATATGTTGAAGCTGATGCCTGAAGACTGAGCCTGAGCCTACGTGAAGAGCCTGCGTTGGAGGTAAAATCTTGATGATGTATGCACTTATGTTGGAAGTGCATAAAACCTAATTTCTTCCCACATCTGCGTGGAGACTGCCTGGTGCCTACTGCGTGGTGACTCTATGCTATGTTGTATGCTACCTAAAGACTGAAGACTACGTTGAAGTATGCCTAATGCTCTCATACAGCGTGGAGCTATTGACTGTTGCATGCATGAAGGGTGTGTTGGTGTGCCTAGTGTGACTGCGTTGTGAAGACTGTGAAGACACATTGTTGGTACTCTCTATCAGAGTGGTGCAGCGAAACCTTGGTGTGGCTGCTGAGATTCGAGCCATTGCACATTATAATCTTGTGCTGCGTGTAGTGTGAGCCATTGCACATTGTAATCTTGTGTTGCCTTCTATTTTTAATTCTTATAAGGAATTTTGTGTGAGAGACAATCTTAGACATAAATCTTCAATTGAAGACTGACTGATGGATTGAAGAATATATGTATGCTAATTGATATATATATATATGCTGAATGGTATATATGCGTTGAATATATATACTGCTTGGAGTTTGGAAATTTTTTATGATTGCTGGTGTATACATGCTGCTGAACCTGTGGAGCTGCCTACGTATCAAGCGAGCCTGTGTTGCTACAGCCTGTTGAAGACCTACTTGAAGACCGATCTCAGAGACTGAATACTGAGACTGATATATTGCATTGTGATAATGAGTCTGATATATTGCTAGTGACTGATATAAAGAAGCATGTGTATGACTGATATATTTTGTATCTACTGATATATATGCTATAAACTTGCATTGTATTCACCTTGGCAGAGAATGTAGACCTGCAAGGTTATTATTTTTTAGTTCTCTTTGTAAATTACACTAACAAATGTAAAAATGCAATCTATAGCATCTATAGTCGGTGCCACCCTCACTGGCAAAGACACTTATCCAGAATGGTGGAGGAAAATCAAATCTGCCTTCATCTACAACAACCTTTGGGACGGCATTTGAGAAGGCAACACAATATAGACAGAAGCTGAAAAGCCCATAACCATAGACCCAAGACCTCCAGAATCCGAGAAAGAGAAGGCCATTTGGAGAACAAAAGACAAGAAAGCTTTAGTGGTAATCACTGCCACGGTCAGTGAAGAGGTGAGCCAGCACATATTGCCTGCAAAATCATGTTTTGAAGCTCTAAAAACATTAAAAGATCTGTATGATTCACACTCTGAAATGGAGGTTATTCAACTAATGTTAAAACTATTCAGTCTTGAAGTAAAAGATAATGATCCCATGTTAGTTGCCTCTGAAATCAAAGCCATCATGCACAAGATTCAAGCCTCTGGTATGAAACCAGATCTTCCTCTTGCAGCATTTGTAAAATCTTTGTATCCTACTCACTCCAACTATCTTGAATCATTGCAAGCTAGTGACAAGTTCAAATCACTAACATTTGACACCTTGGTAGAGAAGATAGATGACAGAGAGAAAGCCTTTGGTAAGAAGACAACCAAGCATCCTCGAGAATCACTTTTCTTTGCTCAAAAAGCAAAGAACCACACCAAAGACCAATCCAAAGATCATCCCAAAGGAGAAAGCAGCAAGAGAGGCAGAGGAAGAAGAAACTTTAGAGGCAGAGGGGGTAGAAACAACTTCACCAAAAGATCAGATTTGCAGTGCAAGCGTTGTGGAAAGACTGGACACACATTAGATCAGTGTTGGGCTTCGTGGGACTCCATCAAAGACAAGCATAACCAGAAGAAAGATGACAGAAAAAATCAAGATGCTAGTAAATATTCTAATTCTGCTCATTGTATTGTTGCACATTGTAATCTTGGATTTAATGAAATGACTTCACTTTCATCTTACAAATAGTGTTGGCTACTTGATATTGGTGCAACATCACACATGACATTTAGAAAATACTGTTTTGAAGAACTTAATGAAACAATAGATGGCATAGTTTACTTTGCAGATAAGTCAAG
This sequence comes from Pseudotsuga menziesii, assembly GCA_001517045.1. Lineage (NCBI taxonomy): Eukaryota > Viridiplantae > Streptophyta > Pinopsida > Pinales > Pinaceae > Pseudotsuga > Pseudotsuga menziesii. Next base: position 76,043 of record LPNX011205563.1, on the reverse strand, counting down.
TATTAAACCAAAGGGAATGGCCACCATTCGACTAAAGATGCCTGGATTCCCTGATTTCTTGTTGAAGAATGTTCTTTATCTTCCATAGTTGCAAAGAAGCGTGCTGTCCTTGGTGGAGATTCGACAGCAAGGCCATTCCATCCACATGTTTGATGGAATCGTAGAAATAGGAATGTCCTCTGACAACCAAGTCATCATGACTCGATATGAGGATGGGAAGTTGCTGAAGCTAAAGGGTTCATCTGCAAGAATTCAGAACTATGCCTACCTCTCTCAGCATGGAGAAGGTAATTTGCCATCTAGTTCATTGTGCATGCAATATTTGGTCATCTAAATTATAACAGTCTTCGTTTGTTGAGAAAGAATGGTGTGTTTGGTTTTCCCACCATTCCCAAAGAGCAGAACAAATGTGATACATGTATATTAGGGAAACATAGTAAGCTGCCATTCCATGAATCTAATTTCAGAGCAAGTAGGAAATTAGAATTAGTGCATTCTGATTTATGTGGCCCATTGCCAACACCTTCAACAAATGGGAATAAGTATTTTATGAAATTTGTTGATGACTACTCAAGAATGTGTTGGATTTACTGTTTAAAGACAAAATCATAAGCATTTCAAACATTCAAAGACTTTCATGCATTGATAGAAAAACAAGCACAATAAAAAATTGGTACACTTCATACTGATAATGGGAAATAATACACTTCAAATGCTTTTGAAGATTATCTTCGCTAACATGGAATTGCACATCAGACTACAGTTCCCTACAATCCTCAACAGTATGGTGTAGCAGAAAGAATGAATAGAACCATAATGAATATGGTTCGATCTATGATGTTTTTCAAGAGTGTAAAACTAATGTTTTGGGGTGATGCAGTAAAATGTGCAGCATATTTGAGAAACAGAAGTCCCTCAAATGCGCTTGATAACAAGACTCCACATGAAATGTGGTTTGGCCATCTCCCTTCAGTCAGGCATCTCAGAGTTTTTGGTTCCACCTGTTATGCCTTGATCCCAAAGGAGCAAAGAAACAAGCTTGGTGCTCAAAGTAGAAGATGCATTTTCCTGTGGTACGAAGAATACTCCAAGGCATATCGTCTATATGATGAGGTAAACAAGAAATTTGTTATTTCCAGAGATGTCATTTTTCTTGAAACTAATAAAAATGACCAGTCCATTGAGAGACAGCTTGATCATTTGGAAAGTTATCCTCATCCAAAGACATATGTTGAAAATGAATATGAAATTCCAAGCCTTGAAGGGGGGATTCCTATTTTGGATCAACCTTTGGAATTTCCATATGAAGCACCAACTCCCTCGCATGAAGAAGTTCCTGCTACTTCACTTGAACAAGACGTTCAACTGGATGATGTGATTGAGAGAATTGAAAGAATCTCAATCAATGATGAAGCACCACTAGCTGATCAACCAGGACCATCACGGAAGATTCCTAAATGGGCCACAAAGACACTTGAAAGTGTCCATCCAGATGAAGTTGGAAAGACGGGAATGAGAAGTTCGAAAAGACATGAAGATGGAGGAGGAGCAGATAATTCAGGTGATGACATGGATGTATCATTTGATTGTGAATTTAATTTATCTGCTAACTTTGAACCAACTTCCTTTGAAGAAGCTTCTACTCGAGTTGAGTGGAAAGAAGCTATTCAGAATGAGTATGATGCACTCATGAAGAATGGAACTTGGACGCTGGTTGACCCTCCTGTTGGAACCAAACCAATTGGCTGCAAGTGGGTGTACAAGAAAAAATATAGATCAGATGGCTCACTTGACAATCACAAAGTGAGGCTTGTAGAAAAAGGCTATGCACAGAAAGAAGGAATTGACTATGAAGAAACTTTTTCTCCTACAGCAAAATGGGCTACCATCCGAACCTTACTCTTTTTAGCTGCTCAGAAAAAGTGGAAAGTTCATCAAATGGATGTGAAGACTGCTTTCTTGAATGGAGACTTGAAAGAGAATGTCTTTATGTCTCAGCCAGAAGGCTTTGTTGTGAAAGGAAAAGAACAAAAGGTATGCAAGCTTGTCAAATCCTTGTATGGCCTAAAACAAGCGCCTCGCGCATGGTATGAAAAGTTAACCGAGCATCTTTTGAAGTTAAATTTTGAAAATTTTGATCTTGATGATGCAACACTGTTTATAAAGAAAGTTGGAAGATCTGTTGTGTATATTTTTGTGTACGTAGATGATCTTTTGATGACAAGGAACAATGAGAGCTATATATCATCCATAAAGAAAGATTTGAAAAAGATCTTTGAAATGACAGATATGGGACATCTCCACTATTACTTAGGAATTGAAGTCACTCAACATCCTAAGTATATTTTTCTATCTCAGAAAAAATATGTTGGAGAACTACTAAACAAATTTTGCATGACAGAATGCAACCCTATATCTACTCCAATGGAACAGAAAATGAAGCTCACATCAAGCGAAGGAAAAGAATTTGAGGATGCGACCAAGTATCGACAACTGGTAGGAAGTCTTATCTACCTTACAACAACTAGACCAAATATTTCCTATGTTGTTGGCATACTTTCAAGGTTCATGCATAAACCTTGTGAAGGATACTGGTCAGCTACAAAAAGAGTTCTAAGATACTTGAAGGGGACTCAAGACGTTGGACTCAAGTACTCTAAAGTGGATGACTTAAAACTTATTGGGTACTCAGACTCAGATTTTGATGGCGATAAGGAGACAAAAGTATCAAATTCTGAATACACTATGAGTCTTGGATCGGCAGCTGTCTCATGGAGATCACGCAAACAGTCAGTTCTGGCAGATTCAACAACATAAGCAGAATATGTGGCTGCAACTGAAGCAACGAAAGAAATAGTATGGCTCAAAAAGATACTTGAAGATTTGCAAGAAAAACAAGAGGACTCCACACCATTATTGATCGACAATACTTCTGCAATCAAGTTGGCTAAGAATTCTAGATTCCATGATTGAACCAAACACATCAACACAAAGTATCTTTTGATTCGACATCATGTAGAGGCCAAGACAGTCCATCTTCGACATTGTTCCACAAATGATCAAATTGCAGACATCTTCACCAAAGCGCTTGGACGAGAAAAGTTTGAAAGATTCAGAAGCATGCTCAAACTTACGAACTCCCCTTCGGATTAAGAGGGTGATTGTTAGAATATAATCCGCTAGGGATTATTGTAAATAAATAAAGAAAACTGAATAGTTAGGAAGCCGAAAAGGCTAGTCGGAAGGTGAAACACAATCGTCTTATGGAATGTATAAATAAATGCTTTTGGCTATGTAATAATGAATGAATCGGGAGTTATACCTATCATTAAAGCTATAACTTTAAAATTAAATATTAATATTACAATAATAATATGTACATGAAAGTATAAGATATCTTATTAATAATGAAGAATCTTATATTTAAATCTAGATTTAACTTTAAAAATAAATATTAATATTATAATTCAACTTTAACTTCAAAAATAAAAAAAATAGTATCATACGTTCATACATTTACAGAGTAGAAAGAATTACATTACATTACGTGCGTTTTACAGACGAGAAAGCATTACATTACGTGCATTACATTACTCTTCACCCAACCGTTGGAGCTTTTGAATGAAATCGTCGATGTAACTCTGCTGCTTATTGGCCACTATAATATAATCACGGACATTACGTGCGTTTTACAGACGAGAAAGCATTACATTATGTGCATTACATTACTCTTCACCCAACCGTTGGAGCTTTTGAATGAAATCGTCGATGTAACTCTGCTGCTTATTGGCCACTATAATATAATCACGGGCATTCGCGGCTTATTAATTATGCCCAATGACTTTACTTGTTAATATTTTATACAGTACACAACATTCCATTACACTGCACGCGATAAATTACATGCATTTCTTCTTGTAGTCTTCACCCAATTGTTGGAGCTTTTGAACGAAGTCGTGGATGTAACTCTGCTCCTTATTGGCCGCTACAATATAATCACGGGCCTTCGCCGCTTTCGATCTCAACTTCTGCCCCTCCTCTCCGGCCATGGCCATGGCCACTGTTAGTGTTGTAGATATCTTTTCTCTCATGAAAGAGCCATCGCCTCCCCTTTGCATTTCGATCCCCACCTCCAAGTCTGTGGTTATGAACCGCGCATTCAAGCCCTGGTCTATTAGAATGGGGAGCAAGATGAGGGGTATTCCAAAGCTCAGCGACTCTGTGGTGGAGCTCAATCCTCCATGGCTCAGAAACCCACCCACTGACGGATGCGAAAGGATCTGCATCTGCGGTACCCAGCCCTCGACGACCATTCCCCAGCGCTCTGTTCGACTCAAGAATCCCTCGGGAAGTGCTCCCTTCGAATCGACTGGACCACCGTCCGAATACCGCGGAAAACAAAGACACCACAGGAATGGGAGCCCGCTCGCCTCCAACCCCAGCGCCAGCTCCTGGATTTTATCTCCCGATAGAAATTTCTCGCTGCCGAACGATACAAAGACAACCGAGGCCTCCCTTTGTAGTTCTAGCCATTCCAGCAGATCAGAGCGCTCGTTGCCGCTGCAGCTCGGTTGGACGGCTGAGGTAAGTGGACTGAGGGAAATCACGGGGACTCCGATGGTGTCGGATTTCACATCCATGGCCACGCATCCTTCCGGGCAATTAGCTATCCGACACGTTACAGTAACTTGGCCGGGTATTCCCCTGTACGCAGGTAAAAGATCCCGCGCTTCGTAGAGCCTCAAAGTTATCGCCGAAGACGGGAACCCAGAGGGCAGAACTGCCAGCTCCTCGGCAGTTATTTCCTGGTTCCGCAATTCACAAGAGTCGAAGATATGAGCGCAAAATACGGTTGAAATCACTGTAAAATAAATGGCCGGAACTCGCATCTCCGCAGCGGCGGTCTACACCCAATATTGCACGAAGTCGTGGACGAGATTATCCGGCGAGAGTTGCGCGAGTAGGGTTCAGAACGGCTTCTCCATTGCGTCCATGGCTTCCTTCAATGGAGATGCCATTTATGTCGGGATGTCTGCGGTGCAGACCTTCCGTGTGCAGTAACGGCAGTTCCAGCAGATCGATCCGGCCCGGCCAGTCCTTAATCTGTAAGGATGGTTTGATTCTGGAAATGTTAACATGAGTGGAAAGGAAGGAAACACTATGGCCATGAATTGCAAGAGCCTTTGAGAGCTCTAAGAAAGGATTTATGTGTCCCTGTGCCAACCATGGAAATAACAGAAAGTGAAGCTTCTTTATGGCTTTGGGACTGTCCATCATAAAGCTCCTTTCCTGCAATGGTGGTATCACATAGAGATGCATTCTATGGTTCAGCCATCACAGACTATATAGACATGTACCCATCTACCATTCATAGTAATGCTTTGAGGCTTGGACTGAGATACAGACTTTTCACCTCCGTGCATGCAAATTAGAAGTGCATACAAGTTGATTGGTTTATGGTTGTTGACAAAACTCGGAGTAATAATAGTTAAAGTGCATACTAATTAAAAGTGCTTACTTGACAAGTCAATTGGTTTATGGTTTTTGACAAACTTCCTAGTAATAATAGTTTACTGTTTTTTTGACAAACTTCTTAGTAATAATAGTTTATGGTTTTTGACAAACCTCCTCATAACAATATATAACAATATAGAGACTTTTTTTTCTTTGGAAACTATATACATAGATTATGTTGAGTCTGTAAATCAACTAATTTGACATTAATGAGTTCTGGGGTTAGTTTTGGATCTATCTAGGATCAACCCACCTCTAGGGATAATCTAATGAGAGCCACCTATATCTAGACTTACGCCAATCCCCAAACAGACACGTCAATTACTCGATTGCCTAGTTGAGACAGCCAATGCCATTTCAATGCTCACTCATAATGTAATGCAACATAATACATTCATGGCACCATCTAGGCACAACCCATCAGAGTAGAAAGAAGGATTATAAGTGCAGGTCCCAATGGTCATGGACCATCATCCATGCTAGCCAATGGGGCAAATGATGTAACATCTCTAAATTACATGAAATAAAAAGGATTCTTATATGTTTACTATAAGTAAATCTGAAATTACCTAGGATGATAAGTCCATGAGTGTCATTTTTTTTAGGTTTTATCTGTTGCCCCAACCATTAAAAAAATTGACTTAAGTTAAACTGCAAGACTCATAAGACTAGGTTTAGTGTTTTTCATCAACATGTCATTTTTACAAGAATGTGTCGATACATCGTCGTGTATTCTAGTTGATACATCGTCATGTATTCTAGTTGATACTTTCTTGTTGCTACAACTACTTTTTAATTCTCTGTTGGTTGCAAAGTCATGAGAACTATTTTCATTCTTCCAATCTTGTACATGCCTATGAGCTAGGAAAGGAAGGTTCAAAGGTCTTACTTAGCCTTTACGGCTAACGCAAAACTTGTGTTTTACTTGAGCAGGTGGAAGTGACCAAACTTAAACTTCCTAGCTAAGAGGTAAGTCCTAAGCTAGGATGCACCAAGGGGTTGAAAATTACATAACATCAACCATACAAAAACTCATACAAATGCTACCAATCCATATTATAAGTTATGCTATGAACTACACTCTATATCAAACCTTATTAAAAGGCCATCGCATGGGACCATATGAATGTGCATAAAACTCTAAAGTGCATTGAAGGTTGACTAAATCAATGAACGTTGACAAGACTTGTCAAGGTCGTGAGTTTAAAGTTTTCACATGCAAGCCATGTGGGAGCCTTAATTTCACCAGCTGGTGGCCAAAATGCTTAGTACGGAACCCTAGGGGTTTATCATGGGGACTTCACTTAGTGAACCTCTCACATAGCATGTGCGATCGTGGGATATTAAAGAATACCCTTAATTTCGAGAGATATTGACCCAAACTCTTTTTGTTGAAACCCCCTCCCAATACTTAAAACCTCCTCCCCACCCCTTTTTATACCTCAATCCTTATAAACCACCCTACCCAGCCTCACCTTAAACCCCTCATCCCCCCAATACCTACAATATATTGGTTTGATTTTTGATAATTTTAAAACCCACAATATGAACTAACGTGATAGGATATTGGTCAACAAGTGAAGTCCCCGTGGGGTTTATGGTGTCAGGAAAACAGTGCAAGCTTGTGTTTGAAGCTTTGTCTCGTGAGGCTTTTGGTTTTTCTCTGTGGGATTTTTCCAGGCTTCTCATCTGCAAAAATGGTGTTTGCGTGACTCCACCCAATCAAAGCACTGGTGATTGTGTTCTTACTGCTGAGATCGACATTCATAAGATAAGAATTTTTAGTTTAATCCATTTATTTCTCTACTTTCAAGTATTTTTATCTTTCATCTACGAAGGAGAAAAATGACCATTGTAATGGTTTTGTGCAGGAGGCTCTTCGCGATTCGCCCGAGGTTTCTACTTCATGGTGGAGTTTTAAAGGGCTTCAGTTCGGTTAAGACCTATATCATGTCTTTCCGTGGCTCTGATATGTAAGACACCATAGCTCTGTCTTGAGTTTCCATGACATCTTGGGACGCCCTCTCTGCCTTTTAACTTTTGGCATGAAGGTGCTAAATTTGTCTTTGGTAGCCATGATGCTTTTTATATTTGAACTGTAACAGAGGAACCCATCGACTAGTGAGTCGAGGTTACTATGTAATTGAAATTTTTGTATGTAGAGTTAATGTTCTAGTTTTTATGTTGAAGAACAGTCCTATGACTGTCTCTACAGAAATGTAATTAACCTCTTCTTTTTGTTTTAAAATTACAATGCGGTAGTGAGGCCTTTACCCTACCATATTTGGTTTTTGAGAAGGGATCGTAGAGCCTCTCTCAAAATTATATTATTGATTTTACTATTTCATAAAAATGGTTTTTGTATAAAAACAACCCATGAGGGATTTTGCTAAGTAGTATCATGTTTTTAATTAGTACTTTTGTAGTTTTGTTATGATGGTGATGACTGATACGACTTTGAGGTTTTTACTTAGCTTTTCATTTTCTTTGAGAGAGGCCGTAAGGCCATCAGTCTGTTTCATTTTTGTCTTTGAAAAAGACAATGAAATTTCTGTTAAATTGATTCAGGTGGTTAGATGGATTATACTGCTTTATACTGAAATGAATAATCCATACGGTTGTTTATGAATTTTCTTCTATGTGTTTTAGCCTACAGATGATAATACTAAAAATGGCCTACATCCTTTAACTAGCGATGTGGCTTGTCGATAATCTCAACTTCGTATTTTTAATTACAGTTTTTGCAATAAGAGTGAGCCATAAAACTCTAGTAATGTAATTCTATTAAGATAAGGAACTCAACTTTAATCAGTTGTTAACCGAGCTTAATTGTTATTTAAAATTTTTAACTTTGTTTACCTAACTATTTCTAGGGTTTGGTTGTGGGGAAAAAAATTACCTTTAGATTGGAAAAGAATCATATATATATATATATATATATATATATATATATATAAAGGCTTTGGGCCTAGTCCTCATGGTTTAATTAATGGTTTTAGTTCAATGTTTCTATGTTTATTTTGATAAGCCTTATGATGTGTATACATATATTATGTGTATCCTCAAGAATAGATTCAAACCTATGATTTGATTAGAAATAGTACTATTTATTGACAAGAAAATATGTAATTAGATTATGAAAACTCTCTAAGAATTAAACCTTTTTATGATTAGTAAGTAGTTACTTATAAATTATAATAAATCTATAAGAGTTTTCTATAGGGTTTTCCTAGTATTTACTGAATAAATGTGTTGTTTTAATTTAATACCTAGACTAACAACAATTACCATGAATATTAACAATATAGTAGACTGAGATAACTAAGGTAGAGGTACTATAATTAATATGCAAAAAAAAGGATAAAGCATCAAAAGATTAACCTAATAGAAACTAGATCAATAAACTTCAAACCATAACATCAAGTAAACTAAATTGCAAATTTATTAAAACAATAAAGAACAATTTCCAATAACGTTGTAGATGATAACCTACTTATAAATAAATTTCAGATAGAGAGTACGGATCATAGCTACTAACCACCAATTAAAACTTTTGCAGTTACTGAGCATACGTCTAACTAAAATACAAACATAGAATTAAATCATAGATAATTAATAGGAGTTAGAACCCGGATAATGTGTAGAAGGGGACAAACACCCAAAGAATATTGTTCCACCCAACTGTCTCCTTAAGCAACCAAGATTACATTCTTAGGACCCCCGATCCTATTCATTGAACCATTAGGAAGAATATCACTAGATAGTAGCCCACATAGCAACTTGTTGTAAATTATCACTCAGTAGCACACTTAGCTCATCAATTCCACTTTAGCTATCCCCTCATCAAATTCCTTGTGTGCCTAAATTTTCTAGTTTGCAGGAGTCACAAGGTTCATTCACTTGGAAACATAATGAGAAGTGAGCCTCCTGCTCAATTTGATGGTATTTATAAGATTTCCTATGTCTTTGGGTCATTTTTGGAATTAAATGAGGCACCATATAAGTTCCCCCTCTCACGGAACATGACCACAATTTTAGGGATTATGATTCCTGCAACAACTAGAAAGTAAAATGCTAATGCTGCCACTTGTCAACAAACCTTCTATAGCTGCTCATTCATCCTAGTGGGTCATTGAACACTCATTCAATATTCTCCCTTGGATAGGCATCTCTTCTATCTAATTATTAAAAGAAATAATTATTCAATTATAGTCATCCTTCACCAACTTGGTCATAAAAACTTTACAATAAATTTAACATAATATTTTCTAAAATAAATAAAAAGATTTATTTTTTAGTTCTAGGTGTGTTACAAATGATCCTTTTCATAGTCAAGAATTAACCTATCGATGCACTTACTGCGACCATACTTGCCATGGCCCTATGAAGGATCCTACATGAGACACTTTTATCTCTGAGGCCAATATGATTTCTAAATGGTTGTAAATCATCAATTATAATTTTAAATGTACATTTTACAGTTGGTAGGAGAACATTGATTAGAGTATTTGATATGTAATTGACGTATTTGGCATGTATAGTTGTTTCGAAAGGAAACAACTGAATCAAGGTGGGACAAAATTACTTCTCCTAGCGCTTATTCTTCCATGACAATATTGACAAATATTACAGCATCTCACATACAGGTACTCAAAAGGGTGTATGGTCATAGGATTTAAAAATGGAGTTAGTTGCAATTGTTAAATTTTTTAATGAGAAATCAATATTAATATTGTTGTGTTCCATATGTGCATGCATAAGAGATTGAGCATAGGTCTGCACCTAGGCCAAGAAAATCACCTAGCATGCAAGTAACTTGTGTAAAATTAATTATATATTTGACGTGAAATTCATTGTGTTTGTATGATTAATTTACATGTTTTTCTTCTAATGAAATGTATTTCATATGTTTATGTAGGTTCCATATCGAATGTATGATCACCATATGCACACATCTTGACATATATTCCACCTAGTTCAAATTTTCAATAGTTTATGTCGATTCATGTGACTGTGCACTCATCCCCTATGATCGACGTACACATATCCCCCCATAGGCGTCTCACACCCATTATATATCCACCGGGAATATATCACCACCCACACCCATACCCTCATTGTTTCCCCCACCTATCCAACATTTGTCTACATCTGCTCCATCCACATCGGCTCCATCCATTGCCCCTAGATCAACCCCCACCCATTTACCTGCAACATCCCCCCCTGCCCCCACCTACATTAGACTGCTCCACCATTGCTATCTCGAACCAAGTTGCCTAGCCCAGTGCTCCACTTCCTAACTAGTAAGGACAATTTGTTGTATTGCTTCATATATTCATGGTGAGATTTATAATTTCATTAAAATATTATAAATCATGAATGAATTTCATAAAATAATGCATTTTGGTTTTATGTATTAATGATTTTGTAATTGTTGTAGGGAGGCATTGTTGAGAGACTTGGATTGAGGAGAAAGACAAACCCTATACACCATGTTGTCTTTTCTTAGGTGAGTACTCAAGATTTGAATTCTAATTGTTTTATTTTAAGTGTGTTTATTTAATTAAATTATGGAAATTTGACATGTTGTTGTTTCCACTCCATACCCAGACGCAAGGAAGCAAAAGCTTCTTCCAGATCATAGAGGAGGAATATTGATTTTGTATATGAGTGTTGAGGTGTCGATAGTGGCCATGACGATTGAGACACCAACTATGCACATTAGCACAATGTGGCATTTTTCCAAGAGATTTTTATTTTTGTATAGGCCATGAGATGCCCTTATTCCGTTTTTGGGCATGAGCATTCATTATTAGGAATGGTGTTCCATTTTGTATAAAAATATAATTTTGTACATACTCTTAATACAAATTTATGACTTTCATCTAGTGTATATGACAGAGGGTTTATGGGTTTTTACATCATATATGTGGATTTGACGTTACATTATGAGCGTTACATGGTTAATGGTAAATGATGCTATATGTATAATAATTGCTTCATGCAATATATTTTAGATCACATACACATTCGATTAAAAATTGGAGTGTGTTATTATCCCTCTTTTAATCAAGATTGTAACATCTAATTAAAAAATAATTAGGATTGAAAATTAGTATATTTTAGGGCCTAAGACATTTGTTTTCATCATTGGGCCATATCACAACCTTGAAATTATTCCGTTGTGTATAGATCCCCAAAGTAATGATCATATCCTTCTTGTAGGACAAAAAATTACTTTATAGGATTTCTAGTGGTTTAGGGCATTGTAAATAGGCCATGATCCCTAGAATCATTTATAGTACTAACATATTGGTTTTTATCATTAGACAATAGGAATGGCTTTGAGACCCATATTTATTTTGCAAATCTCATAATACCAACCGCACCTCATTCAAAAGCTAAGTATTCTCACTACATGTCTTTCTAGGTGTCTTTGAGCATTATGCAACTAAAGAACTACTATATTTTTGTAAAACTTGAATTTCTCATTAATTTTAATTTATTGGCCTTGGAAAATGCAACTAATAAAACATAAACTAAACCTATGATTACCTACCCCACTATACAACCATAATCTAGCTGAAAATACCCCATCCTTAGTTACTAATTTAACCTCACCTACTTAACCATCCTTAAATAAAATACTTTAATATAATGTAGTCTACACTTACCTAGACCATTGACCCATCCTTACCTTTCCCAACCCAATGAAACCTACTTAAATCAACCTTATTCTCTAGCCTAAACCACTCCACTATCTAACTTACCCTACCAATACTACCCAAACCTAGATCATATATACCTTATCCATCCCTAGATTATCCTAGCATAACTAAACCTACACTACCATCTACCCTCCACTGTCTGACGTACCATACAAACCTTACATTTGCCTAAGCTACAACTCTAATATATTACTTGTTTACACTAAACTTAAACTACCATAACCAAGCCTAGAATAAGTTAATCATAATCTAGCATGTGCACTACCATATATTACCTTAAAGGCTTCCATATTCTCTAGAGTCACCTTAAAGACTTCAAATGCAACATCACCATTGATGAAAATCTAGTATCAAACATTCATACCTTTACAACTTAATGTATCCTTATAAATATAATTTATAAACCTAACCTATCCCTATTAAGCTAATTTAGAAACCTAATCTAGGCCTATAAACCAAATTTACAAACCTAGAAACCTAATAAATCCCAAGAAACACTATTCTAACCCTATGCCTCAATTGATAATAAGCTCTTGAGAGATATAAATTCTACTATATTTCCATTATATGGTGGCATTTTTAAGCATGTTCTTTGTTCTTGGGATTTGCTACAATCTTCCCTACATCTATCCAAAATTCATTATGGGAAAAGTAAGACCAATTTTCCCTTCGCATTGTTCTAAACAAAATATCAAGAACCTTCAATGTGTAATAACTCCAATGAATGTCAATGATTATTTTATTGGTGCACAAGTTTGACAATTTTTGTTCATTGCCACTCTTATAATTCAATCTTCACATGGATGATTTTAGTAGACTCTAACAAAAGCAGTTTAGATATTTAAATTGATGCTCACTTAAACAATTATGATAACATGTGATGATTCTCAATATTCCTCTCATTTCTTTCTAAGATGGTGTTTATCGAAAGGTTATTCTCAAAAAGCACCATCAAGAAATTGTCATGTCCCCATCCCAATAAGTCTACTAGTTGACAATGTTTCACCCACGTACTAGCTCCCTAGGTTGGGGGAGGATTTATTAAATATCGCATTAAGGGAGCTATGGGAACCAAGAGAACCTTATTTTATCATTTACACATTACTTTGGTCCATACAAATGATAAATATGGATAAAATAAAGTGGCATTGCTTCATAAGGACATTTGGAGGTCCATTAAGGACTTGGGTGGCTAGGTTCTTCCTTACACATGTCATGACTTAAACCCAAATTTGAAATTATGAGTGATGGAATTTTCTTGGAAGGTTAATAGTTTTCAAATGACATATCATGACCCCAAATATTCTAATAGTTTAGGAGAAGTAACTCCCCATAGAAGAGGAAGAGTCTATGAAGAAACTAGGTGTCATGTGGAGCTTGATTCCCTGTGTTTTATGACAACAATGACGGACGATTATATGAAAGGTCAGAAATTATTTCATACCTATGACAATCTGACATGTCAGGGCTAAAATCACTTCCAAGAGGGTGCACTTGGGACTAGGTGGAAGCCATTCGAATTAGGAGGAAGATGAAGGGTTAAGGACAAGGCCAAGTGGCAAGGAGGTTACTAAACTTCAATGATGAGTTGGAGTAAGCCTATGGGAGTTAATTTGACCTTGGAGGACCTTAGGAGTTACATAAAAATATTCCATGAGGAATGGAAAAAACTTTTTAGCATTTTTTAATTTGTCTTTGGAATTTTGGAGAGCATTAGCTTGTCCTTTGCATGGTGAGCACTCACTTACCCTACTAGTGAGCCAATTTTGAGAGAGTGAGATTATCATCCAAGTTGGATATTGGAGAGAGAAACCTGACCTCTCATTTGGAGCTTCATGGATTGTTTTTCTGCATATAGGATGCTTCTACTGTTCGTGACCCATCTCTCCTCCCATTCTCTCAATTCCCACTTCCATATTTACATGTTTTTCTATGAAGGCACACTTGTGTGAATGGTGGTTGTGCCCCATTGCGTTCAGTTGATTACCAAGCATGGGTGAATGATTCATGTATTTTTAATATGTCTCCCATATTCTTTGTAATTCGAATCAAAATAAATACATATGCAAATGCCCACATTTCCAAGCGTTGTTGTGACTAGTTTCCATGTGATGATTCCCTATTTCAATGGAGTTGTGTATCTGATGTATATTACGAATTGGATCAATTTTAAATGTTATTCTCGAGATATTGATATTATTTTCATGTTTTATATTCATCCTTCTCTATTATGAACCATTATATGCACCATTTATGAGTCAGAGTTGAGCTTTTACATGTCATTTCCCTTAAGCAAATGTCACTGAATTTATGCATTCGAATATGAAAATTTAATCCTCTATTGAAGAAATATTAACCATACCAAATGAAATTAAATTAAGTCTAATTACAGTTTGAATCCTCTGTTTGACATGTTGGGATTTTTGCATAGGATTTGGAGAGTCAATTCTGCTCACACCCTACGGGAATTGCATCATAAATTGCTAGTAATTTTACCCTTTTTTCCATCATTTCCAAATCGAGTTATAGATTTCTATGACCTATCATAAATCTATAATAAATTCCATTTAATATTCCTAATACTCCCCACATCTGTCCCTACCAAATACGAGAGCCTCTTGAGCCATTCGAACCCCCTAGAGTCAAGGCTAGTCAAGACAATTTTTCCTTTGTTGAGAATTTTTGAATTGGGAAATTATTGAAATACAACAACACCTTTGCAGCATGTGCATGGTGATTTATGTGGTGATTAACCCACCAATTACTTTATGGTCACAAGTGTTTCCTAATTTTTAATGATGATTTTTAAGAGTCCTTTGGTTCAACTACTTCTTTCAATCTAATGATCAAGTGAGAGAATCAAGCCCTTTTCAATTAAAATATAAATTACCTCACGCCTCGATTGAATGCTACTTTGTACTAGCAATGAGTTTCCAATTTATTGCACATGACTCATATGATACGATGCCTTTGTTTTGTTGTTAGTGCATTTGGGTTTTTGTTTCTTTCTTTTATATGAAGCTAAAGTGAGAGCACTAAGATCTTTTTAGTGCAATTTTAATTTGCCTCTCATGCCTTAGGTGAATGCTAGTTTGTAGAAATGATTAGTTGGTAATTTATTGTACATAAATCATACTCAGCTACATCTTTCATTTTTTATTTGTATAGTCTCTCACTTTATGCAATG
>LPNX011205563.1:36611-50119 GCA_001517045.1 Pseudotsuga menziesii | reverse complement strand
GAAAATAATCATTGTTTTGTTACAAATTGTGAATAAAAAATACTGTGAGAAATTTTATTAGTCTTAAATGTCTCGATAGAAATATGTAATTAGTTATTATATTATTCGAATTCTTTTAATATCATATGAATGTGCGCTTTAATTTTGTAGGGAAATTTTGGAGGGAAAATTTTGAACGAAAATTTTGGAGGAAATTTTTGGAGGGAATATTTTGGAGGGATATTTTCGTTCTCATAGCTATAAGATTGTCGGTCGACAGTTGCACCATTATACTTTTTGGTGAGGACTATGGTAAAATTTCTTTGCAGTTGTGCGATAGAAAGTTTTCTATAATTTTATCTTTTAGTGAGAAGTCATGGACTCATCTGAAGAAAATTCCAATGTCAATGAAGAAATGTACAGTTCATCTAGCCAAGATACTGGTAGTGCAAGCAATGTAATCAAGCTTGTTATTCGAGAAATTCCTAGTTATGAAGATTTTGAAGACACTAGTAAAGAAGAGAAAGAATGTGATGATGATGAAGAGGTTCCTCCAAGTGGGGTTCTTACAGACAGCAAACAATATGATGACAATTTTCCTCCCAGCGAGGATTTTCAAGGCACCAATGATGATTTACCTGAAAGCGAGGATTTTCAAGGAACCAATGATGATTTTCCTTCAAGCAAATATTTTCATCCTAGTGAGGATTTTTGTGGGATTGATGATGATATTCGTCCCAGTGAGGATTTTAATGGGACAGATGATGATTCTGGTGAGGAAGAAGACATCAATAATGGTGAAAATGATTTTCCTCAAAGCGAGGATTTCAATGGAACGGATGATGAGTTTCCTCCACGCGAGGATTTCAATGGCACCAATGATGACTTACCTCCAAGCGAGGATTTGAATGGAACGGATGATGAGTTTCCTCCACGCGAGGATTTCAATGGCACCAATGATGACTTACCTCCAAGCGAGGATTTGAATGGAACGGATGATGAGTTTCCTCCACGCGAGGATTTCAATGGCACCAATGATGACTTACCTCCAAGCGAGGATTTGAATGGAACGGATGATGAGTTTCCTCCACGCGAGGATTTCAATGGCAATGATGGTGACTATCATCCAAGCGAGGATTTCAATGGCACTGATGATGATTTTCCTCTGAGTGAAGATTTCAATGGAACCGATGATGATTTCTCTCCGAGCGAGGATTTCAATGGCACCAATGATCATTCTGTTGATGATGAAGCCACCAATGATGAAGATAGTGATTCTCCTTTCAGTGAAGAATTTAGTGGCACAAATAATGTTGATGGTCACATTGATCTGGCAGCAAGTGATCATGACAATAATTTTCATACTGAATTTGGTGATGAAATTTTCAATGAGGGGGCTCATATGCATCACAATGAAAACAATCATCCTGCTGAGGATGTTGTTGCAGACATAATGGTCCAGGAGATCCAGCGATAGAATCCAATGCAGAGTAGGATTAAGTGTAGGACTAGACCTTTTTATGTCAATCCAAAGCATTCCAGTTATACAAGGTCTAGGAAAGAATTGCTCACAAGTCCAAGTTCCATTACTCATTTGATTTCGAGTGAGTGTTTCCACAAAAGTTGTTTGAAAAGTTTAGGCTACAATTATGTCTTGGAGAGAAGGAAGATGTATCTTTCAATGAACAAAAGCATGCAAAATTCATATTTAGTGGGGTGGATGATTTCTACCAGGACAGGCTATGATTATCGCGTTGGAAGAATTATGCTTTGTAGAAAGGCATTCAAATGGATTCACTCAATTGGTAATCTTCGATTATCAAGAATCCAAACAAGACTAGAAAATGATCCTACATTTTACACTGACGATTATCAAGGATGAATCACTGGGCCATCAACACACATTGCAATATCATGGATGCATGATTTCTTTTCCAAGCATGGAGAGAGTATGCCAAATAGAGAAACAATACACATTCCAGATAATTTCACAAGGCAGGAAATCTACGACTTATACGAGGATTATGTTCAAGGTGGTCGAGGAAATGACAACTTCATCAGATATGCATATTTCACAAGAGTATGGAAAAAGAAGTTCAACAACGTCCGCATTCCAAAGAGGTCAAGGATGGGGGTCTGCAGTACATGTGCTTCTCTTAAAGAAAGAAGGGATAGATGAGAAGGGATAGAAAGAGGTATGTTTACAAAACAAAAAAAACAAATAGATAAATGTCAATTATTGAATCTAGTTAACAATATTTTTTGTTATGTTGTTTGTAGATTCCATAATCAATGCACTGCAAGAACATCACAATCAACAATCAAATGAACGGCAAAAATTGTACAAACATCGCAGAAGTGTTACGATGCTCCACATAAGTATATGGGTTTGATAATTTATGGCATGGATAAAAAAAAACACTCTTGCCACATTTTGTCCGTGTGCCAAAGAATTTAAAGGAGGAGAATTTTATTCAGTTTCACTTGGTTGGGTGTATGGTTTTTAATGGTGAAATGATTCCAAGGGTTTACTTTACAACTCCAAATATTCACAATGATGCAAATTTGACCATCATCATAATTCACCATGTCATTACTCATTGGCCTGGCGATCTTCCAAAAGTTCTATATCTACAATTGGACAACACAATCCGGGAAAACAAAAACCAGGTCGTGTTTGGTTATCTAAGCATGCTTGTGGAATTGGGAATTTTTAAGAAGGTAAAAGTTGGGTTCCTTCTTGTTGGGCATACACATGATCATATTGATCAAATGTTCAGCCATTTTGCAAGAACATTGAGGAGGAAGAAAGTCGGGAGCCTGCCATCATTGATTGAAATTATAGGGAAAGCATACCATCCAGAGCCCAGTGTACATAAATTGGAAGAAACTGTTGACATGCGAAGATTTCTGTTTGGATCGCATGGTGAGGAAAGGTGCATTGAAAAAATTAATGACATTAGCTTTTAGCATCAATTTCGTATAAAAAAGATTGATGGAAAAACACTATTGTGGGGCAAGAAGTACTCAACTAGCACAGAATGGGGGCCTTCATCAGGTTTGGCATTTTTGAAATTCATCCCAAGTCGTCAAATGTATGCTTCAAATTTATTGTTATTGCAATAATCTACAGAGATTCATAATGCAAGGCGACATAGTAGAGATGTTGATTCTTTTCAATGCTTGGAAGAAATCAAAAAGTCTATTGAAGATACATATGAGTACTTTGATGTTGCTGATTCCGTTTGGTGGGAGTCTTTTTTCATAGACCAGAGTGACATAATTTCAAACTCTACAAATGGAGATATATTTTTGAAGACTCCATTTGCTTGGCCACAAAGTTTATAAAATGAAAACGAGGTAACAAATGTTGAACCTCGAGCTGTTGAGTTTTCTCAAGTAGAGGAAAGACAAATGTATATTGGCTCTAGAAGATCATCCGCAAAGCGTCGAGAGATCAAAGACCTTTACAGGGGCCCAGTACAAGATATCAAGGAGGGTTGCATGATTGCAGTTTTGGCTACAGATGATCCACGTCAATATCCATTCTGGATTGCAAAAGCTATGAAGGTCAATAAAGAAAATGAAGAAGTAGTATCAGTAGAAGTACATTGGTATGCAACAGATACACACCCATTTGATGGTGTGTACAAGGCAGAGATGGTGGTTGAGAAAAAGGTTTGCAGAAAGAGAAATAGAGAGGGTCAAAAAATAAATCACTGCCTCATTGACATCTTGAAATTAGAGGAAGTTGATATACTTGTTTATGATTTCAAGTTGACAAAGAAAGACACTCTCCGCTCCAAGACTATAGAGATTATCAAGAGGTTGCTGCCACAGCCAGAAGTTGCAAGATGGGAGTCTGTTAAACCAAGTCGTAGATCCCAAAGGAATATGACATCTGAAATGATAGGCATAGATGTAGACTCAGATGGTGCGCCCATTGATAATAGAGAAGAGTATGGGTCATCTACATCTTCATCAAGTCCTTCATCTGTAGAAAATGTAGATTCTGATGGGGTGTCAGAATCCATGGATGAATTTGAAGAAGCAGTGTAGATCCTTTTTATTAGTATGATTTTTTAATTGAAACTCTACAGGAGTTTTTGATGATGGGGTGTCATAATCCATGGATGAATTTGAAGAGGCAGTTAGATGCTTTTTACTAGTATGATTTTTGTAATTGAAACTCTAGAGTTTTTGAATATTTATATGAACCATTTGTTCTTGTATGGTCTAATATATTATCTCATTATGAATCACATCATAATTTGTTTGTTTCTATATGGTTATAATGGTGAAATTATTAGAGAAATTTGTTTTTTCTTTAATATGCAATTTTCCAGAAAGTTGTAATTTATCCCTTCAAGATTTTTTCTTTTTTTCCAATTTAAGGTTGATTCTAAAGTTTTGTTAAACAACAATATGAGATGTTTAGTCCATGGCTCTATTTTTTACCCTAAAAAACAAAACGTGTATATTGGTATCAACACTTTTCTATTTGGGGGGTGTTTTTGGTGTTTTTTTTGCAAAAATCATCGTTTTTATGGGTAGAGTTCTCGTTCATAGTATATAGTTCTCATTTCATAGTATAAGTGGTTTAACACATGCACGTTTTGCTTCTCCATAATGTGTACACGTTTTTCTTCTCCATAATGCATACGCGTTTTCTAACTATAAAACGTGTGCACATTTTGCTTCTCCATAACGCGTACACATTTCACTTCTCCATAATGCGTATGCATTTTGTAACTATAAAACGTGTGCACGTTTTTCTCAGCCTAACCTACATGTCATATGACATGTCAGGCTCGACCTTAACCAAACCAATAATTACATAACGGAAGCGCGTTGTGTTTTTTTGTATCATGAGTGTGTTTCCTAAAAGTAGCATTGCATCTAAAAGGTCCCTCAACTTCTTGCACACACCCATCACTTATTCTATGCCATCACTACCTCTATCTTTCCTTTGACTTATACTCAGTTCACCTTTTGTCTTTCCTTTGTATTTCAATGTGTTCACTTTTCCATCATGCCCTTTGCTTATTCTTTGTCATTCATGAACTACTTTGACATCGATGAAAAATATAATCCATATTGACAACACCGTGAGTGTTGACAAAATTTAGAAAATCATTTCAGACATATTCATGACATTTTTCCATCCTTAAGATCTTGATTCAATATCCAGTTTGCTTCTCCACAAGTTCCCTAAACTGATGAAAACATGCAAATGAATCATATTTATGTTTTAAGAAATAAACCCATGTTTTTCTTATGAAATAATAAGTGAAAGTGAAAAAATAATTGCATCCTCCTATGGATGGAGTTTTCATTGACCCACAGATACCAGAGTGCACAATTCCAAGTGGTTTGCATGCATCTATATGACTTTCCAACTTGAAAGGACTCTCTATGTTGCTTGCCAAAAATGAAGCCTTCACAAATTCTTTCTAGTTTTTCAATCACTCGCAATCCTTTCACTGTATTATTTATATGCAGTGTATTCAACCCACAAAAATTCAAATGTCCAAATTTGAAATGCCACAACCAAGATTCATCCTAAACCTATGATTTAATACTGCTTGTATTTCTATAATTGTGTTTTTATTTCTTTGAACATGACTTCTTTGCTTCTTTACTGTCTTCCTTGAATGCAGCTCCTAAATCCTCATTTTGTGCTTCATGAACAAGTTCATTTGTATTTCCCTTCATATCAGGCCTTATCCTCAAGGGAAACAAGCAATTGATTGTCATCTATACCCTTGTTATTAGTTGTTTGCTTGGATGTATGTCCATAATCACACAATAATTGTCTTCCATGTAGTCTTTGTATCATTTTTTTAACAATCATGAAATACTCATTATGTTTTTATTTAGACCCATGACATAATAAACATAATGCATAACCTTTTTCTCCCCTAGTTTGGTTAGAATACCAATATAACCTTTTCCAAAAATTGTGACTTGGATATTGTTTCTAAGTGTGACATCAGTTTGAATTGATTTATCTAGACTAGAAAACAAAACTTAAATTTCCATTCATATGATTACTACAACCTGAATCTAAATACAATATATCGCATGGACTTTCTTGGGAAACATTACATTCAACTAGGGATGCACATGCGAGAAACATTGTGCTTGTCGAAGTGCTAGTATTGCTTGATTGGTTTTGACCTTGATTTCCCTAGTCACGTTGTTTCTTTTGCATTCATATGAAAAGTATCCAAATTTCGTACAATAATGGCATTGTATTTTTTATTTATCAAATATTTGGCAACATGGCTAACTAGAATTCTCATTCTGACCTCTACAAGCAACATTTGTAGCACTATTGTTGCGTCCTCCTCTCGAAAAACGTCATCTTTCTCCTCTATAATGTGATCTTCCCCTTCCTCTTCCATGTCTTGTAGATAATTGTGCTACCAATGCACCTTGTAATGATGTATTTGATCTATTTATTCTATGTTCATGATTGATGAAAGAGGCTTGCAACTCATCTAGAGTAAACAAGGAAACATCTTTGTTTTCTTCCGAAGTTACAAAAAAGGATTCAAATTTTTTGGGAGTACTTCTAAGAACCTTCTCAACAACCTTTTTGTTATCTATGGCTTCTCCATGAGATTTAATCTGATTAATCAAGCAAATAACTTCAGTATAAAATGATTATATTGAATCTATATCTTTCATTAACAAAGTTTCAAAATATCTTCTAAGAATCTGGAGTTTAACAGTATTAACCTTGTTGAAAGCATCATAGGCAATTTGCAATCTGTCCCATGCCTCCTTGGTGGTCTTTTCTACTACTACTCTCGGGAGTATGCTTTCATGCATTGATTGATATACATATAAAACATGGATTTTCCATCTTTCTTCCTTTGTTCCTTCAAAATATCCCTCTCATATGCTGTGAGAGAACTCAATGTTTCCTACCTAGTTAGTTCTACATAACCATTTTCAACTATATCCCATACATCTTGTCCTATAACATAGCCTCCATGGTTGGAGATCAATATTCATAATTCTTACCTGTAATAATCAGAGTTTGTAAACTTGACATTTGTGCAACATAAGTGAAAGCCATTTTTTCTTTCTTCATAAAATCACCTTCCTATTTTTAAAACAAAGTTGCTACTCTTCCTAAACCTTTCTCTGTACCAGATCAAGGAAAAACTATGCAGTAAAATTTACTTAACTTTAATTGCACAGTAAATACTTATTTTATCCCACCTTCCACACACCCACTCTAGAAACCCTACTTTGACATAAATTTCACTTTGACAAATTTATTTCGACAAGTCTGAATGCTTTTCTTCAATAAACTTTACTTCAACAAACCTTTAACAAACTTTTACTTCGGCAAACTTACAACACATTAAAAGTTATTTATTGTAAAAATTCGTGAAAAGAGCTTCGACATAACTATACTTCCGCATGCCCACAAAATTGAAGAAACTTTAAAAGGTAAAATATTAAAGATCATTTTGGTATAAAGTTAATTCACGGGGACAATATGGTGTAGGTTCTCAAATCTTGGAAATATTATTACAAGCTGATGTATATCAAATATTTGTCAACTCGGTCAAAGTCCCCTTAAAACCTTAAGGGGATTACAATATAGTGGATACAGATTCAAATATTTTTTTGACAGTACAGAGGCTATACACTCGAATGCAAAAGAAACGTCAATATCTTGGATCAAGATTCAAATCTTTTAATAAAATTTTCATTTAGTTATATTTTTTTTTCTCCTGTTGTAGTTATATTAGTGCATACACACATATTAATTGAAATTGTATTATACATAGTTTTACTTTTGTATGAGGTAATGTTAAAATTATATAACAAATATGCATTGTAGTGTGAAATTAATACTAACATCTAATATTGATTTTTTTTTATATCACAATAATTGATGACTTTATAGATGATGATCCAAATTATGTTGAGCTTGCATCAAATATAGGAGGAGGAGAAGAAGAGATGATGGTGATGATGATGATGATGACGACGATGACTATGATGATGATGAGGATGAGGTTTATCAAGATGATGACCTTGATGATCATGAATATGATGTTGATGATGATGTTGGTGGTGCTAGTTAGTTATTGATGCTATGCATGAACATGATACATTTTATATTATATTTGCATGTTATTATTGATATATAACTATGGTAAATTTATAAGTCTCACTTTTATATCTATATATGGAAATCATACAACTTATTTTTTGTTAGATTGGTATTTATATCACATATATATATTTAAATTATTTTTATTTTACTATAATGATATCCATGAAAGTGATATGTTCATCAAAGATTTGAATTTTAGTTGATTTGATTAAATAAGATGATGATATTATCAATATTGTCTTGTTACTTTATTTATATTAAAAATTGGCAATGTTATTTTGATGAATAATTAGTGTGTATATATGATGATATTACTACTTTTTATGAATGTTGAGAATTTTCCTTTAACTTCTTTAGAAAGGTTATGTTATAAATTTGAATTTTGAAAGATATTTCAGAATTTTCATATATATTAATATTTAATTGAAATTAATAAAATGGATGTAAAAACAATAAAAAATGATTTATTTCACTATTAATAATTGAAATTAAATTATTAATTAATAGTAGATTCAAAACAAAACAAAAAATGGATGCAATATTAGAAGCAAAACTAAATACAAAATTGGATGAAAAACAGGATGCAAAAGTGGATGTCACAACAAACACAAAAGTGGATGTCACATAAGACACAAATGTGCAATAAAAAAATGGGTGTCACACTAAACATAAAATTGAACACAAAATTGGATGAAAAAACTAGACACGATTAATAGCTCAAAATTAGATTCAATACTACACCCAAAACCATATGCAAAATTGGAATCCTGAATGGATGTAGAATTGGACACTAAATTTAGCATAAATTGGGAATATTACTAGATTTAAAACCAAGTGCAACANTGAATGGACGTAGAATTGGACACTAAATTTAGCATAAATTGGGAATATTACTAGATTTAAAACCAAGCGCAACACTAGGTGCAAAAATAGGAACAACACTTGGTGTGCACAAAGAGTTAAAACATGATACAATATTGGATGTAAAATGGGATGAAACATTAGATGTAAAGTAAAATGGGATGAAACATTTGACGTAAAACTAGATGGAACATTGGATGTAAAACTAGATGCAACATTAGACACAAACATGGGTAAAACAATGGGTGCAACACTAGGCACAACACTGTGTCCAACATTGAGCACAATGGTGGGAAAAAACCTAGATGAAAAAAAAGACATCAATCAGAATGCAATCATAGGTGAAAACCCAGGCACAAAAGAAGACATGAAACATGGCAAAACTTTGGACACAAACATGGAAGAAAAATAGTTGTAAAATGGGATGCAAAATTAGATGTAAAAGGGGATGCAACATTAGAGGTAAACTAGATGTAAAACTAGTTTCAATAATGGACCCAAAAATGGATGCAAACCTAGATGCAATGCTAGATGCAAAATTCGACACATAATTTGATGTAAAACATGGTGCAAAATTGGGTGCTAAACTCGACGTCAAATCAAGAACAAAATTGGATGCAACATTAGATGCAAAACCAGGAGCCAAAATGGGTACAAACAAGGACATAACATGGGATGCAATACAAGATGCAAAATTGGGCAAAAATAACAGCGTAAAAAAGACACAAAAAAGATGCACACAAATGGACATTAAAAAAGAAGAAAAAAAGACTCGATAGATAGTGTTTTATGAAATTGTACAATAATGCCAATTTTAGCACTAGATTGTTTACCACAATTAGGAAAAATATTACATTAAAATCAAGTGCTAAATATGGCGCTAAATCAAGTTTTTGTTGTAATGGATGGAGTTGTTGATCTTGAAACCACTTCTTGATTTTGTGCTCATGATGGTGAAGTCCTCGTGACTAGTTGGGGGATTCAATTATTGTTGGTGGGGAGATCATATATGGGGGTAGTCTCAGAATAGGTATCCATGTTCACGGCAGTGCCAACATCTAAAAAAAATGTGTTCATATTCCATGTTTTGTATCCATTCTTCATCTTAGAAGTTCAAGACATATGGCCTCTAGAAAGGGTTTCAATATATTCATAATGACACATAGTCTAGAAAAGGAGGTGCATCAGCCTCTTTTGGTAATCGCATAGCCTTTGAAAAACTTCCCTATGGTATTTCCTATCCCTATTAGGATTTCTTTGTCACATTATTCCTATGGACCATTCTAGGGTAAAGTTCCCCTTCCAGTGTCTCGCAAACAAGCCCACATTGCTGAAGAAATGCGAACCTTTCTCTATCTTCGTGGTTGAAGAAGATGTTCGTGAAGTATCCCTTCAAGACAGCCACCACACTTTTCTTTGGATTCTTTTAGGGGCTCGAATTTATCAAAAAATTTCCTATCGAGTTCTTTCTTTTTTTCGTGTGGCTCATTTGGTAGAGAGTGTGCATATTCTATGGGATGTGAAGGTTATGTAGAGCTAGGTTTTTGGAAATCTATAAAATTGGTTGGAATTATTATTATTAATTGTTTTGGCAAAGTTGCACTGGGCCTAGACTACACATGCCCTTAACATGGTTGGATTTTTTTGGTATCTGCGGGATTAGAACTGATGACCTTTCATCTTAAGAGGTGTCTTAACCATACCCCGCCACTAGCTATTCTACATCTCACTAATGATAGAATTATTATTATTTTTGTTGTTATTGTTATTAGTGTTTATATTATTTTATTTATATATTACACCAAGAGAAGAGAGCTGCTCCTAGCCTAGTATGGAGGAGATTTTGTGACAATACATTACATTCCAAAAAAAAACTAATTAAAAAAGGCATATTGACTCATAACTCATGAAAAATAAAAAATAAAAGTAATTAAAAAAATCATGTCGACTAATGAAATAAAATAAAAATAATACTATAGAAAATTTACTGAAAACCGTTTTATTAAGCATCAAGAAGGATGTATAATTATTCTTTATCTTAATTTGTTCAAGCATAGCTTAGTAGATCTTGGTTTAAGATAGATCTATGTTGGTTTTTCTATGTATTTGTATTTACTATTATTTATTTATCTTTAGCTTTTTATTTATTAAAGGGTGAGTGAATGAAGTTGATGGACCTTTTAAATGCATCATCTTTAAGCCATCCCTTTTTCTTTTCTCAACCATTTCATAAAAAATTATATGTTGTACTACTAGACAATGATGAGCACTACATGCTATAAAAAATCAAATCTAGCATCATTACATTAAAATCTTGAAATTTTGCACAAAAACTTGGTGTCGTAATTTTAGTGTATGCTCACTTAGATATTTTTAAAGATATTTAAAAGTTCTAATTTTATTGCACCCTACTAGTACTATTTGTCATCTACATGTTTTCCAATTTTTGTATATTGATTCCATCATTTAGGTACACAAGAGTTGAACTAACATGGACATATACCTTATCATTCGTTGAAAAAATAAAATGTCAATGTTAAAAAAAAAAACAAAATTGAGTTAGTTATGAAATTTTTTAATAAAAAAATTTAATATATTCACAAAAGTTATTAACNATTCACAAAAGTTATTAAATTTTCTATATTTCATATTTTTTTACTACAAGATTCATTGTGTATGTCAAAATACTTGAATGTAAGATATAAGATGTCTATTTTTCAATTTTATTGCATAGAACATGTAAAAAGAGACCCTCATTAGCTTACACTCACCCTTATAATTATTATTTTATTTATTTATTTATTTCTTTTATAAATATTTATTTTCATTTTCTATTATGGAATGGCATTTTGTTTGAGAAACCAAGACCAAGAGAGAGTAGTAATAAAGATATTAATTCACCAATCTTTTATGTATTTTTATTTATTAATATTTATATATTTTTATTTAATTTTTTTTAATAAATAATAATAATAATAATTATAATAATAATATTCCACTAATTCTTTTAAACATAAGTCATAAATTAGCATAACTATATTAACCATATTAATTAATAATATGGTTAATATATATGAATGAGTTATATCATTATTATTTTCCCACCTTAAGTAATGTCCTTGAACCATATTATTAATTAATATAATTATGCTACTATATAATGATTAATACATATTTTTAAAATAAAAATAATAAAAAATATTATTAAATTTTAATAAGTAGTCTTTTATATTTATATGTATGTGTGTGTGAATGTGTGATTAAAAGATAAATTTATCATTAAAAAGTAATTTAAATATAGAATGACTTTATTATGATTTTAATAAATTGTAATTAATGTTTTTTTATAATTTATAATCATTTTAATTAATTAATTAATATACTACTTATATTTTAAAAATAGAAATGAGTACATATATTTTTTTAAGTTATTATTTTAATTATGTAAATCTAAAATTAAAAATATAAAAATCTAGAAGTAGTTTAAAAAAAAAAAAATTCGTTTGTTTTGTTTAAACGAAAGTTAGAAATATTAAAAATTCTTAAAGCTATCTATTAATTCTAAAAATTACATGATGATGATTTGTTTTTTAAATTAATCTTTACAAATAATTTAAAAAACCCAATTTAAAATAAATTTATGCTAATTAATATTTAATAGTAATAAATAAATAAAATTGATATAAACATGTTTTTTGGGTTCAAAGAGACTCACATACATAAGAACAATAAACAGCATGAAAATGGTGGACCCCTGATCCCCTACGTCTTATATTTGATTTTGAAGCCTTGAATCTGGTCGAGGGTGCATGGATCGCACTGCCCTCCTCTCATCGGAGAATACTCCAAAGTGTGTTTTTAATTATCTTTTATTTAATCTTAATATTAATTTTTATTAATTTGTTTCTTTATTATTTAATAAATTAGATGAACATTATTTTTTTATATATATTTTTTAATTTAGTGAACATATTGTTCTAGTGTTACTTTACCTGTGTGATAACGACCTTAATAGTATAGAAAACGGTGGCTCACGGAACAATAAATAGATACTACCTCCCATAATTCAAAATGCATAGCTTTTACTACCTCTCATAAAGTCAAAATCCATAACTCAAAGTGCCATGAGAATACCATTTAATTTACGATACCTATGCATGTTCGAATACCATTTAATATTTCCTACCTCTGCATGTTCTAATGCAACGCTGAAACATGTTGTGAAGCAATGAGAATTGAATAAAGTTATTAGTGTAGACTTATTAGTCCCTGCCACCGGGATGGAAGGGACTCTATGAATCGGCTTGCCGCCGATTTCATTAATCTGCACCAAAACCAAAGCAATTGTAAAACATTTATCCAATGTTTTTCGAGACCTGCTATAAATAACCTTTTTATTAAGTAATCAAAATACTCTGCTTTTTTTACCAACCAATCACTAATTTCCTACTCTTATTTGGCCTCATTTTGAAGCAGAGTACCAATTTTTTGTTTAAAAACATATGTTAAAGTTAGAAATACCAAT
>LPNX011205563.1:9056-36399 GCA_001517045.1 Pseudotsuga menziesii | reverse complement strand
GCTAGTTTTCTTGTGTCATGGAAAACGGTATTGTAGAGGTGTTTCACCTGTCATTTGGGGGACTGCAGCATGGTCTTCCCTTTCAGTCCAGTTTCTTCTTTGCAACGACCCAGTCTCCAGTCCAGCTCAGGTTCGAACGTGGTTGGGCGACGACAGTTGGGTGACGCTGCTGTTTCTAAAGTTTTCTGAACTCTTTCTACTGTCGAACTTTATGGGAGATTCAAATATTAGAGGAGCCCATACCACACGGTGGCATATAAATGTATAGAAGAAGCATATAAATGTATAATTATCCTTCTCTAGCTACTTATTTAATATTTGTGTTTCTCTATAGTTTTCTCCATGCTATGTTTTGAGATGAGCCACTTGAGCCCTCGGCGCGTCCAACTGAAGCTGTTTTCGGCACCGGCATCTCCTGGCAGATTCTCTGTTAGATAACATCCTTTTCTGATTCCTCTCATCTGTCACTTCTTACTCCTTTGCTTCATCAGAGGCTGAATTGCTTCGAAAATGTAAGATCACTTTTCCATTCCTCCTGGAGCACGCAACAAATTTTGAGTTGGGCACTTCTTGTCCACGGATCTCTTTGTGAACATTACTATTTTTGCCCCAGGCACATTCATATTGTCATAAAATGGCATATTGCTATATTGGGTGTTTCCAATATCATATATTTCTCTGCTAATTTGTGCCGGTTTCATTGAGATTACTGTTTGATTTTATGGAGAAACAAGAATCTAATTAGACTGCAGGTGTGTGAAAGAGGGAAACCAGGAAAAGTTTCAGAGTGTGAGATGATAATCACTGTATCTGTTCCAAAATATGAAAAAGTTTCTACTGTTGATGTTTATGATTCCATTACAGCTCTATTGATTTGGATTGGAGATGCAAGCTTCATATAGCCAATTCAACAAGATATGTAATAATTACAGAGACAAACTTTCGGTGTTTCCAAGAAAGCCCAAAAGATACAATCCTGTACCGCCAATAGGAAGCAATAGTGAAAAATAAGAAAATGCTTATACTATGTAGTACAGAGGCAAAAGCATATACAACAATGGATTCAAATGCTTCCAGGTTCAAATTCCTTGGCAGCTTAATACACACAGGATGGCTCTAAGCTGAGGAGCAGAAGCTAAGGAGGGTGAAACATAAATACCAATAGCGGAAGCTACCGACATAAAAGCAAAGGTGGTAGTTTCAGCGCTTGATTCGGAGGCAACCAGTTTGAATTATCGATCGATACGTAGGTCTGTTCGGATGCATTCAGTTCCATTGGCAATTTATAGCAACCAAACAAATCAAATTAGCCTATGGGATCTTGAATGGTTCTTTCTGATTACCAAACAAACAACAGATGATCACTTCAAAATTTGGAGTAAAGTCTGGATGGAGCACTGAGATATAGCAGGACAAGAGAAAGCATCTGCGTTCATATTGGGGTATGGAAGGACAAGGGAAATCACTGAGGTGCCAACACGCAGAGCCAAAGATGTAAGGGTAATGGCATCCATGTGGGAAAATTGAAGGACAAGGAAAGAGCAGCATCGTATGAGACACGCAGAAGCAAAGTTATTGCAGAATATTTCCCGTACCTACTGCAAGTTAGCCAGTCAAAGCATACTTCCATATCTATAGTAAATCGAAGTGTTCATTTCTAGCAAAGTCTCTACGACAATGTCTCTACAGCATTCGTTGCATCCTCATGTGAAGAATAGTTGCAATGACCCATAAGGTGAAGAATCTTCTTTACAATTTACAAAAAGAAATACAATTTACAATTTACAAGATCATTCTATTGTTATTCTAAGAAAACTATAATTAATTATTTTTACCTTGTTCTACAGTAGTGATTTGAAGATTGTTGTGCATTTATTCTCCCTCGCTTGTTAAGCATCGGTCTCCTCTTCATCTCAATGCATGTGTACATTTCTTCATCAACGGGAGCACATTAGATAACTATAACAACAAAATTACTTACTAGGTTTCCAAAATTGTGAACTTAACGTTTTCATGAAAAATTAGATGAGTTATGGTGTACTAAATTGCTTTTCCCTCAACACAACTAGTGAAATCAATGATCCAGCTTAAAAACAAATCCGAGCAAGAGCAATACCGTGTGTAGCTGCTTAATAGTAGCTACTTAATAGTGTTACACCTTAACCATTTTTTAGAGAGAGGTGTATGTGCGAAACAAACCTTCAAAATATCCAAATATCCAGCATCTTTCCTGAGAACAACTCCCAAATACCTTCTACGCAGTGCATATTCCTATCTCTCTCCAGTGCATATTCCACTCTCTCTCCAGTCCAATGAGAGAGATCAAACTTGGCCGCTTACATGACCTTCTCAGCTCAAACGAGATTCCATACTAGGGACCTTAAGTCACTCATTTGACCCCTGAGCATATAAATACTCCCTCTATATTTCTTCCATAACATCTCTGTAAAAGTTATGACAGACCAAACAGATGCAGGTTGGGATCAATCATATGCACAAGAGAATGTTCTCCTGTAGCCCAAACATATACAAACTGAGTTCAGACTAGGTTTCAAAGCGAGCTAATTCCACCAACATTGTCAAATTGAGTGAATGAACTGCTTTCGAGAAGAAAAAAAATTGAACAGATTGTTCCAGTTCAAGTTTCAGTGCTTCTGTATTTTCTATTTTTTGCTTGAGCTAGTTACTGTCTCAAGATGAAAGCACCAAGTGGAGGATTTCTTGCGAAGAAAAACTTTGTTGCACTAACATCTTGCTACATGTATAAAACATGCATTGACATGAAATTATTTTTATGGAACGTGGCTTTTCATATTTCCGTAAAATGAACAAGTGGATTGAAATTTTATCAAATTGTGAATTTTGTTTTTATCTATATTGTAAACATTTGTCTCACTTGAGTAGATTGACAGCAATTACGCCACTTCTAGGATCCTATCACAAAGATCGAAAAGGGGAAAGAAGATTCTCACCTAATCTCTGCTGGTACCTGTCCATTCCCTAAGCATTATGAATTATTAATTATGTAAAATCAAAGGAGTAGCAATGTCATTCCCACCCAATCTCTCCATGTAGTCAGTAAAAAAATAGTAATAAGGAGCAACACCAATACTCCTTATTCATGGATTCAAATCTTCCTAGGTACAAATGCTGGAAATGGTTGCAAGCTGCCACAAGATTGCTTTAGTACTGCCCTTGGGTTCAACACCTGATACTGCTGAGTTTACTTGTTATTTTTCAGGTCACCTGAGGAAGGGTACAGTGATAGGGTTTTTACTGACGAAAAGCCCTCTGGAATGCATCTCAACGCTTTCTTTTCATAGCCGCTTTCAATCATTGCAAGTGGATCAATAATCTCAACCCTATTTCCTCCTTTGATTTCAATAGCTGCATAATCACAACCGGTAGTAATTTGTAATTGGGATAACCTCAACTCTTTCTTCTCATATTCTCTTGCAATCATTGCAAGTGGATCAATAATCTCAACCCTATTTCCTACTTCAATTTCAAGAGCTGCATAATCACAACCGATAGTAATTTATAATGGGGATAACCGTAAGTTCGGCCTTAATTTAATTTTCATATCGAGGTAGATAACGATTGCATATCGGGCTTGGGCATGGACTGAGGAATGCAGGGCATGTACTCCACCTGTTGAATATCTCATGACAACAACTTCGGGCATGGACTGAGGAATGTAGGGCATGTACTCCACCTGTTGAATATATCGTGACAACAACTTCCCTAGTAAATAAATCCACCTGTTGAATATATCGTGACAACAACTTCCCGAGTAAATAAATCATATATATCGTGTGTGGAATGCAAAACCCACTCCATAATACTTTTAATCTACTCCACCTTATGCCCTCACATGTATAATGCATAAGAAGCCCAAATGTATTGATCGATTTAATTCAAAATCGTAGGTGGCATGTTTGGTAAAAAAGTGTAGTAAGAAGAGCTTTAATAACAATCATAATTTTTTAATCTCATAATATTATAATCATAATAATAATTACTTGCAAAAGTGAAAAACAAATCATTGTAGAGAAAATAAAGAGTTGGTTTCCCTGCCGTTGGTTTCAGGCAATGTTGAATTTATGTTTCACTAAGGAAATTCAACACTAGAAGCAAATATGAAACATTAGAAAACTTCATCTCCCAAAATCAGCCGAGTTACAGCATTTAAAGCAAATATGAAACATTACAAAACTTCATCTCCCAAAATCAGCCGAGTTAAAATTGTGTCAACTTTCTCACTGTGTACTTGTTGGAGTTTTCCATGAGTACAAATTCTATATCCCTAAGCTAGTTGTGAAATCTAGCAGTATTCCATCCAACAAGTGTTACTGGATCCTATGGTCTATACCGTAAACCTTAAAGAAGTCAACAAGGAAGAGGGTAATTTATTGTTGTGAATTTGGAAGAAATAAAATAAGTCTAAAATGATTCCAGCAACAAGTTTCTTCTTCACCTTCGATATTGTCTAAGTAAAAAAAGAATGATTAAAACTGTCTCTCTTCTTCGATCAAGAAAATATAAGCATGCATAACAAACCGGGAACTAGACACTCCTACTCCTAACTGACGTTATTCTCTCTCCATTCTCCTCCACTGCAGCCTATGGGTGCAAGCTCAGCGAGAATCCATTCATGTGATTGTCTAATAAAGCTGAATGCAGCCACCATGTTTGATACCACCCCTTAGATTGCTAATGGATTCTCAAGTTTCATGTTGGATATGCTCGATTCATAATTAGAAGTTGGCACTGGAAACAAAAGAATTCCAAAAGGTTGCATTTGAAAGTAATCCAATGCCTCAGAATTTTCCACAGTTTATCAAATGTGGCTAATAATTATGTATTGGTTATTGCTAATAATCATTTGAACATGTGATGAAATGTAATGTTGTGTTCTGTCCCAACTTATTTATTTCCCTAGAAATTCAAAATCGTTGGTAGGAGGTAGATTATAAGAATTTTCTTCGATGCAAGGAGCTATATTTGTTTTGGGATAAAGTTATAAAACGACAAGCTTGACTGAAATTCTTACATGCTAGTTAGCAATTTGGAATTTTCCTCAGACTGCACAACTACTAGGTGATTATTGATAGTGTTCCTGAATATTAACTTCAATTATAAATTGGAATAAATACTTATTCCTCAGACTACACAACTACTGGGTGATTATTGATAGTGTTCCTGAATATTAACTTCAAGTATAAATTGGAATAAAGACTTATCTATTTAAATCAACATATTGCATCGAATCCATCAGCTGTATATCATGAGAGGCCTGCCTTCACCCAGAGATTCAAACAACAACTTTCAAAATCCAATCACTTGATCTCTGTTTCATAATCCTTTGCCAAGCTAAGCCTGGTGATTCAGGTTTTCACCTCAATTCTGCTGTGAAATGGAAGCCACTATCTACAATGCCTACTTTGATTTTGAATTTCAAGATCCACAACTATGAAGTTTGGCAAAAAAATTCGCATCAAGTTCAAGAAACAATATCATTAAAAAATTTCAAAAATATATAATAAAATTCCATGTGTTCATTGAACATATATAATAAAATTGAAAAAAACGTGCCAACATCAAACCTATATTTCAAAAAGATTATCTTGTTAGTCTAGGGTTTGGGTTATGTTTAGCGAACTAGGTTTTTTGCTTTCCTTTTTTTCTAAAAACAAATTCGAATAGATTCAAAAAATTGCAGCTTTAAGTTCATTTAGGCTTGAAGTTTGGAAAATTTCAAATATAAAAGCTTTAAATTTGCGGAATGCATAAGCAATATATGCAAAGCTACATAGAGCATTCTCTAAACAATGCACAATTAAAAAAACTTGAAGGTGTTTCAATATTAAAGGTTACTTCCAAGAGATCCATTTATTATAAACTGTTTTGTTTTGCAGATGCTACCATTTTGTACCATTTCCTCCTAGATAGAGTAGCGGACGCAACATTTTAGCTAATCTCCATTACTAAAGGCAACAGGGAACTTCTATTTTCACTTTTCACTATTTCCTCCAGAGGCAGACTTCTATGTGCAATCATCTTCTCACACCAGTACTTCACTTAATGCAGGTTTTGAATCGCTTTGTACAGGTTGTTATTTGAAACCGCCATTTTACTATAATATCCTCATTCTTGAGTTCCTTTACTATCAATGTTTGTGCATTGCACTTCGTAATTTTCTACGGACAATAGATGGATTAGTAACATCCATTCTCAATGTTGTTTACAAGCTCTGGTCAAAGGAGATATCACAATGATAATGTTATCATAGAACAATGCTAGATTCCAAATTTGATTCTCCCTCTCTACAATACCTCATTCAAATGTGTTCTCTCACGCTCCCATCATTTATAATTGAGTACAGAGAGGTTGTTTCGAGCAGTTCTCAATAATACATAAGGCAGGGACTAGCTGCCTTTAGCAGCCTTCCTTGTTTAAACATTTTTTTTTTTTCTAAATTTTATATATTAGCAATCTGGATTCAATTTTTTGAGGTTTAAAAAAATTACATTTAAAAAAATTTGAATCTTTTAGTTTTCGTAAATTTGGATTAAATATTAAATTTTTAAATATTTTTTATTTGACTTTAATATTACATTTTTATTAATTTATTTAATTATCATTTGCTAAATTAAATAAACATGATAATTTTTTTCATGTTTAGTGGACATATTGTTTTATTATTTCTTTAACTTTGTGATAGCATCTCCTCCTTAATGATGTTTCCGTAGATATCTCGACAGAAATGATGTTTTCACTGAAGAAAGCCATGGACGGCATGGAAAAGCCCTTCCGAAGAGTGTTGGAATTCCACTAGAATATTACCTGTCAAACAAAAATTTTTTTTGATGTTTTTGGGTTTCAAATCACCCTTCACTAAACGTTTCACTTAAATATGTACCTGTCAATAATAACGTTTTACTTAAATATGTACCTGTTAGTAAAAACATTTTAATGTTGTAATTTGAAAGTATCAATAACTAAATATGGATCAAGGACAACGAGACACGCGTATTCATATTTCCTTTCACACATAAACTAAACTACAGACCCGTAAGGGTATAACAAAAAGGCAATAAAAATAGTAAACAAGGTATGAACTAGTAAATAAAGTATTATATGATTACAAATAGTTAATCATATAAATAATAATATTTTGAGACCGAAAGACATTCTATATAAAGCATTACATACATTGGCATGTATAATGATAAACTAGGATAATAACATCATCATCATAAAATTCATTACAGGGATTAACAATATATGTATAAAGAGAAATCATAAACCCACTCATCTAATATTTATATTTATTCATAAAACTTCCAGTATACATTTATAGTATTTAACAGAGTTTAGATCCAAAAATATATCCAAAAAAATATGACTCCTTTGCTATCAGTCCACAACCTCCTCTCTTTATGCAATCGATTTCTTGCTCATTATATGGACTCATAGTTTGATGATAGAGATCGGTTTCTCAAAATAGTGGATCAAAGATCTTTCTTTCTGAACATAGAAGCAATAAAATTAATCCCAAATCTCATGAGTATGAGCCTGAGATTTGAAATTCATTCAAAAATCTATACTAGTGGCCACTGGCAACCCTTTGACCAAATGGTACTCTTAATCTCTTCGTGATCTCTGGATTAGTTGCAAAACTTTGAAGGATGATGACTATATGCCAACAAAACCATTCCACCAGAAGAATGTGCCAAAATGAATCTCTGTCTGCCATGTGTGTTTTTTTTTTGTATCTTCATCAATTGAATATCTTTAAACTTGGGATTGTTCAATTCCATTTGAATATAATATTGACACTTAGATGATACCTTTGTTCCAACTTTGTTCCTTTAGATATGGAAAAAGGTACCTATCTTTAGATGACCTACCATCTCTTTGACAAAGCATATCAGTTTGTTACATAAAACATAGGATCTGCGCCCTTAAATTCTCAACTGCTACCTTCCTTCGAATAAATGTTGATCCTCTCCCTTTACATTTAGGATGCCTTTACATTCAGGATTGCTTTGAAACCAAATACTTTTCCAACATCCCATTCAATGTTTACAACACCTAAATTTAGCTCAAAATCCGGTGCTCTGCCTTGAGTCTGGAACAATGGATCATTATTTTCCTTGGATTCCTTTAGCTGCCACATGTAGAATCAACAACTCCAAATTTTGTTGCCAAATATCCTATAAACCGCATATCAATGTTTTGTGCAATGATTCAACTATTAGCTTTATTAACAAACTTTCTCTTCAACCTAGAATTGATATTTTTCCTCTTCATGACACAATGGACAAACAAAGTTAATATATATATGATGAATCTATCCATCTTGGAAAATGATAATTATTTTACATTCTGTCCATCCTTCACAATATAGAAAAATAAATACAAAAGACTTTGTAACCTTAGTGCTGGATGCTCCATCGAAATATATAAATTTCATAAATGCTAGAACACTGGAGCTGAGTATTTTGATGAATGTTTGACTCTCATCTTTGTCATGACACTTTAAAATACATTTGAGAAAACTGAAGAAATCATCTTGGCACTTGCTCACTCAGACTCATAATGTGAAGGCACTGTCTTGGACAATTTGAACTCTCAGCCTGTTTATTATACATTTAGGGAGCACTCCCACATGCAACAAAATAAGATATATTTTACAGTTTTATATACCCAAGTGCAATTGTTTCCTTCCAACTCATAGTGCATAAAGCTTGATAGTGAGCAAGCATTTACATTGATTCTTGTGAGGGAACTTCCCATGCATGAACAAATAAGGTTCGATGCTTGACAAGCGAACCATATTTTAATGAAAATTATAAGGTTAACATGAAAAGTATTCCCATTACATGTTATGTGGGAAGAAAATGAGTTGGCGTGGAGCTAAAAATGAATAAAAGGCCAATTTTAATAGTAAACATTTATCCTTTTAAAATAAATTAAAAATTATTATTGAATATAAAATCATTTTATAATTAATAAAATAATTTTATAACAATAACTTTTCATTTATTTAATCTTCTACAAAACAAGGAGATAATGAGGTTTGAAAGTAAAGGAGTATAAGCATATTGCCTCAGTGAAGGACCCAAACATTCATTCATTAGGACCCAAACATTCATTGATTTGAAGGAGCTAGGAAATTTACAGAAGTTGATGCATAGGATGAAAGGCTAGTGATGTTTGACACAAGATTGACAAAGGTTAAATGTTTTTTTTTTAAGGTGAATTTGAATGCTAACAAGCCACCCAAGTGTATTGTTAAAATTTTAGGGTGTTTTAACAATTTAACTAACTTATGCAAAAATTGTAGATAAGGTACTTAGAAGTAAAAGTATAACAGTGAAAAATAAATTTCTAAAACATAACTTTCATCTATTACAACTTTAACACTCCAATGGTCATTGTGTTAAAGTTGGTCCTTGAGATAGACTTCATCAAATGCAATGTACAGAAAATAAACAATAATATAGTACAAAAATGAAACTAATGACCAACAAGTAATAAATAACAATGTCAGTTCATATCTGGTTTGAATCTGCCTTATACTCAAATACATTTAGGATCAAATTTTGTCACTAAAAGGACAAGATCAACAATGAAACAATTGACATACATTTGGGAGAGAAAAAGTTAGGAATAAGGTTAGGCACATACAATAGTAGTCAATATGGCTCAGTCACAAAGTGTGAAAACAACAACAGTGATACTCAGCCCCACATATAGTAGCTCAGTCAATATGAATCAGTCACCAAGTGTGAAAACCCAAATAGTGATACTTAGCCCCAAAATTGGTACAACTGTAGCAAGGAAAGCTAAATTTAGAAAAAATAACTTTCATCTCTTTCAACTTTAACACTCCAATGGTCATTGTGTTAAATTTGGTCCTTGAGAT
Source organism: Pseudotsuga menziesii (assembly GCA_001517045.1). Taxonomy (NCBI): domain Eukaryota; kingdom Viridiplantae; phylum Streptophyta; class Pinopsida; order Pinales; family Pinaceae; genus Pseudotsuga; species Pseudotsuga menziesii. Next base: position 26,465 of record LPNX011205563.1, on the reverse strand, counting down.
ACACATCATCAAAGGAAATGTAAAGAACACAAACAATAATATAGTACAAAAAAAAACTAATGACCAACAACCAATAAATAACAATTTCGGTTCATATCTGCTTTGAATCAGTCTTATACTCAGATACTTTTAGGATCAAATCTTGTCACTAAAATGACAAGATCAACAATGAAAAAGTTGACATACCTTGAGAGAGAAAAGGTTAGGAATAAGGTCAGGCACATACAGTCGCAGTCAACAAGTGTGAAAACCCCAACAATGATACCCAGCCCCAAACACAGTTAGAAACCAACAGGATAACCACTAGTTCAAGAAGATTAATGCAAGTCACAACTCAGATCTTAGAAACCCAACAAGCTCAAGTCAGATTCCTAACAACCCATAAGAATCACAATTCTAAGAACACACAAGGTGATAGCCCAGCACAGGAAGAATCCAAGATTCATAGATAAAGTATGAACAACCTTAAGTACAAAGGGTCATTAGCTGCTCTAATAAACAACATAAGGGTCACATCCTAAGTCTAGGCATCCAACAGTGATCATGACCCAATCTAGGAAGTCACAAAAATGTTATGACCTATCAAAGAGGACTAAACAAATTCATCAATAGTCATGACCTTCTAGAGAAAGCATTGACAGTCCATGGTTCAGTTAAGGTAAGTTCAAACAGTCATCACCTACCTAAGAAGCGTCTTGCCCAATCATGGCCCAGCTCAAGAAGGGTTCCACACAGTCATGGCCTAACTAGCAACTCAATCACGGTTCAAAACTAAGGGGTTTAGATAAGACATAACCCAACCCTAAGGGGATTCCATCAAAATTAGCATCCTATAAAATATTATTCCCATCTCAAGGAAGATCAACACATGTGAAGGAAACCCTTAACAAGCTGAGAAGATTGACATGACTTATTCATAACAACAATAACTTGAACTGGAAGACAAAAACACTAGCAGGCTAAGAGGAGAGGTGGCGACATCTCACAGATAGAAACAAAACCCTAGATGCCAATATATTAGTAGCATCAAACTCTAGACAAGTGAAATATCATATCTTCATATTTCTCTTGTCAACACACTCTCTAAAATGAAATTCAAGACTTGAATTTATAATGTTAACAAGCCTTCTAGAAATTTTAATCCACTAACCCATGTCTTTTAGGGTTGTTGTAACACCCCGGTTTTGACCCTATTTCATTATATGTATATGATGTATATATTATAAATAATCATGGTGTGGAGTTAAACGCCAAGGCCCCACCATTGATTGGTTATGCTATGTATCAGGTTGAAATAGTTACCGATGGTATATCAGGGCATGTGGCATATATTAAGTCTGTCATCATGTAAATATGCATCTTTAATTAAAATGAACCCAACCAGCTACATTCGTGGCAACTAAATTGAGAACGGGCATGATTTTCACAACAATAAGGGTGGGGGATGTCAAACCTTGGCCAATGCGGGAAAAATCCATGTGTCACCTTCCCTTGTTTTATCCAACCACTACCATTAAAAAAAACTCCTGCTGGTAGTTGGGGCAGTTATGGCTGAGAGTGGAGTGTGGAAGGACTGTCAGTACTTTCCCACATGCACACTCCAACAGCATGGTTAACCTCATGATGGAAAGAAAACCACTGCCATCACTCCAGTGGAAACTGCATTCTCTCCACGACGGTGTGAAAACACTCACGCACTTCTGACTATTGTGCATCGTCTCCATTGCCTGTTCATTTTCCTCACACACAGGATTCTTACCGATTGGGCCTCACGCAGTCGGAGGGAGGAGCCGCCTCCACTCTCGTTCACATTTTCACTTAGAGGAGTTGAGTGTGTTCCAATCTATATTTTGGGGTCTAGTGCAAGTTTCTCTCATGCACAGGATGGGAGACTGTATTTTCCTCCCCAGCATGGTGTAGGTAAGTTTTCCCGGTGACTTTGTTGTCCAGGACGGACTGTTGTTTCCCAATATTGTGAGTTTTGTTAACTGATATGCTTTGGAACTGTGTAACTCATTTGGGAGTCATTTTGGCCATGATAGGGCCAAGAAAAAATTAGGATTTGTTTTCCCTGTTTAAACTGTGACAGCCGATTAGTTGCATGCGTTCAATGGTTGTTCTTCAGACTGTGTTGGGAGCAGGGATGAGGGCTTGATTTGCTTGATAAACTTGGTGTGTTTGGAAGCCACAAAAATAGAGCTAGAGGGCTGGATTTCTTCTCCACAACCCCTGAATAGCACTGGAAGGGAAGGTAGGGCCTGAGGGACTGTGTAGCAGAGAAGGGACCGATTCCTTGTGTTGGGTGTGTGTGGGTGTTGTAGAAGTCAGGCTAGTTTTGGTGTAGGTGTTCCTAGCCCCGTGATGGGCTCACCAGCTTAGCATTTGGCCTTTCCCAACTCCTCGATTGCCTAATAAACCTGACCATGTTGGCTTGGTTGTCTTGTTGATGGCCTGATAAACCCAACTGTGTTGGCTTGGTTGTGCTTTATGTATCCTTGGCTATGTGTAATCTTTCTTGTTCCTTATTTTTTGGAGAATCATTCCCAACTCAGGGGTTTTTACGTTGCTGAGAGATTAAGGAGCACGCTAGTCTATGGTTGGGTGGAACGTTGCAGCGACGTAGCTGGTTGCGGAATGAGTTCTTCATAAGATAAGTAATCTTGTCCATTTTACTTCTGCAATCATATTTTCTGTTAATGAATGTGATGAACATGTTGAATGCTTGTTTGAACGTATGTTGGCTTCCGTTATGTATTATAAATGATCATGTATGCATGTCTAGTTCAAAGCATTTTATTTTAGCATTTCAGTAGTTGAATGAATGCACATGTTCATGGGGCTAGTAGCCCGGATGGTTAACGCCATGATAGCATCCTCTTCACCAATGTCGGGGACGTTACAATGTGTTATCAGAGCTCATGTTGCAACATGGGCCTGAATGGACCACGAAGATGCAGTGACAGAAGTAGGATTTCTTTCTACCCAGCAAAGATTAGAGGTTGATGACAGAAAACTTCCACAAATTTGTCTAAGTGTTTGAACTTTCAGTTCATCAGAACACCTCACGGGAAGGATTTCAGATGTAGTGGAAGGCTAGGCAGAAGCATAACCAATGGAGCACAGTAGGAAAGTTTCAAAATTTGGTTTAAATGTTCGACGTCTGTCGGCAGAAAAAGTTGATCAAGCGCTCATCATTGCGGATGGCTAGACAACTACGCATCCGATGGGTAAGGCCTCCGACCGTTGACGTTGTAAAGAAAGAAAATTTAAAAGTTTAAAAAAAATTCTAAGGCCCAAAACCATCGACTATCAGGAAAAGATAGTGGTTCGTGCACTGCCATTTTGGAAGCCTAGAGCACTAGACTTACGACGAGAAGAGACTGTCGATACCGATCATGTTATGCCACAAGAGATTGGGCCATCCATTGGGAGAAGAGAGAAGATGGTGGGTCATTGTTGCGGCTGTTGATGGAACTATTTCGTCGACAAAAACAAAGGAATTGAGCCGATCAAGTGACGAAAAGGAAGACTAAAGGGAAAATTTCAAGATTTCTCTAAGTCCTGGAGTCGTCAGCCATCTGCGATGGTTAGTGGATAGAGCTTCTGACAGCCGATGAGTTATGGTCCGCGGAACCCACAGTGTGATCACTACCCACCATTGTGGTTGTTTAGTGATCTATCCTCCTGATGAACAGTGCACCCCACCACCAATGAACAGCGGAGGAAGTTAGTTGTTTGGACTACCGAAATGTCGAAATGTTAGTTGGTATGAGACTCGATCCTGTACAGGGAAATTTTGAGTTTTCCATGGGATTTCCCAGTAAATTTCGATTGTTTTTTTTCAGGGGAATTTTCAGTGGATTTTCAGGGCTGAAAAGGAGAAAGTGACAGTGCTCTGATGTGCCAAATTGCATGAAAATCATAGATTTACAAAAAAAAAAATGAGGCCGTTGCCCTCAACCCGCCCTGCAGTGGCGTAGGGAATCCACAAACGGGAAATCACCCTTCACCCCTATCGTCCCCCTCAGATAGACGTTCTTTGATGAAGAAAATTCTATGTTTGGGAAAAACTTGTAATTTTATAATTTTTCTAGGAGAGGGTAAGTAATGCTGGTTTATATCAATGTTATGCATCTAACACTTATGTTACTAACACATTTGTAGAATCATAGTCACCTTCAAGAGTAGCATTCCAGGTAGTGCAGTTTGATAAGTAAGTGGTGGTTCAGTTATGAGAACCCATGACAGATACAATGCTCGGGATTCTTACGAGTGTGCCCGAGATGCCATAGGAGAAAATGTCCGTAACGAAAATGATGACATAGAGTCTAATGGAAGGAGATTCCAAGAGACACCATCAGATGTTGCAACCACCATGAGAATCTTGATTAAAGCCCAGGAAGAGTAGCATCAGTTGAATGCTACTATGTTGCAGAGTTTGACAAACTTGCAAAGAAAGATAGACTCTGGACGAGGTACAACAAGACCAGAAGGCAGTAAGAGCAGTACTAGGAGAAGGAGAGGGACTTCTAGTGGATCATCTGATTTTGAAGAATCCAGTGGGGATTCAAGTTCTTCTTCTAAGAAAAGAAAAATAAAGAGGCACCATAGGGATCGCTCTCGGGATGAATTTAGGAAAGCTAAACCTCCTACATTTGATGGTGAGGTAAAGATTAGACAAGAGGTTGAAGCTTGGCTTCCTGGGATAAGGAAGTACTTTCAAGTGCATGATTATTCAGGAAACATGAAGGAAAAAGTTTCCATATTCAATTTGAATGGAAGGGCATCCATTTGGTGGGAACAATTCAAGCAAGTAAAGAGGATCTATGAAAGAAAACTTAAGTGGAAATAGTTCAAGAATTATTTTAAGCAGAAATACCTCTTTGACAGGTATTATGATGACAAGATTAAGGAGTTCCATGAGCTGAAATTGGGACACCAAACCATGGAAGAGTATGCAAATAAGTTTTTGGAGCTCTTGAGGTATGTCCAGTACATCAGAGATGAAAAAGTGAAGGTCCATCGTTTTCTAAGTGGATTACCTGAGTCTTACAAAGATAGAATTGAGTTTTATGAACCTAGAACTCTTGAGGAAGAAATAAGGAAGGATAAGTATTGCTATGATCAAAGTAAAGGTAAATATGATTACCATAAGGCATGGAAGGACAAGAAGAATGAGAAGTTTGACCAAAGAAAGAAAGGTTTTAAACCTTCTAACTTTAGGAATCAACAGAAGCAGCCATCCCAAGCTACAAGTAAGCCAGTCGGAATGACATGAGACAAGCCTAAGGATCCACAATAGAATAGAGGGCCACTTCAATGTTGGAAATGTGGAGTACCCCACATGCGCATAAATTGTCCACTCAAGAATGAGAGTGCAAGGCCGACTTATAATGTTCAAGAAGAAGAAACAATGGTTCAAGTAGAAAGGGTAGTCCCTAGCATTTATGCAGCATTGGAGGACCGCCAGGTAGATCACCAGTCAACCATGGTTGAAGTAGTAGGTAAGATTGTTGAGCAATCTATTTCTATTTTGATTGACCCTAGCTCTACTCACAATTACATTACTCCTAGAGTAGTGGAGATTTGTGCTTTTAAGAAAGTAAAGCATAGGAAGTCTTGGTTAGTTCAGCGAGGCATAGGATCTAAGAGAAAGGTCAGTGAAGTGTTAAAGAAATGTCCATTGGTCATGAATGGATTGGTCACGTGTGTAGATCTCAATGTTCTACTACTTGGTTCCTATGATGTTCTGATTGGAATGGATTGGTTAGAAGCTCACAGGGTGAATCTTGACTGTTACAATAAGACTTTTGAATGCATGAATGAAGAAGGGAGCCTAGTAGTTGTGAAAGGCATTCCAAAGGTGATTTCAGTGCAGAAGGTTTTAGCAATGTAGTTAAAGAAGTTCTATAGGAAGGGTTTCCAGTTGTATGCAGCTCATATTTTTGAGAAATCAGGAGATGAAACTCCTAGGTCGGAGGACTATCAGGTGTTACAGGAATTCAGGGATGTGTTTCCTGATGAGATTCCAGGGCTTCCTCCAAAGAGGGACATTGATTTCACAATTGAACTTGTGCCAGGAGTAGCACCAGTGTCCAAGGCATCCTATAGGACAAGTACACTGGAGATGCTAGAATTAAAGATGAAACTGCAAGAATTGTTGGAAAAGAGGTATATTCCGCAGAGGTATATTCCGCCGAGTGTGTCTCCTTGGGGAGCACCAGTTCTTTTTCTAAAGAAGAAAGATGGTACACTCAGGTTATGTATTGATTACAGACAGTTGAACAAGGTTACTGTGAAGAATAAATATCCTTTACCTAGGATCGATGACCTCTTTGATCAAATGAGAGGAGCAAAGGTATTTTCCAAGATTGACTTGAGGTCTGGTTACCATCAAGTGAGAATCAAGAATGAAGACATTCATAAGACAGGCTTCAGGACAAGGTATGGGCATTATGAGTTTGTAGTGGTACCATTTGGCCTCACAAATGCACCAGCTACATTTATGTGCCTTATGAATAGTGTCTTTAGCAGGGATTTGGACAAGTTTGTTCTTGTTTTCATTGATGACATTCTTGTTTATTCTAAGAATGAGGAAGAGCATGAAGAGAATTTGAGGTTGACATTGCAATTGCTCAGGGAGCATCAGCTGTATGCAGAACTGAGCAAGTGTGACTTCTATAGAGATAGAATTTAGTATTTGTGTCACATTATCTTGGAGGAGGGTATATATGTGGACCCCAAAAATATTGAAGCCATTATGAATTGGCCTACTCCAAGAAATGTGACATATTTAAGATCTTTTCTGGGACTTGCAGGATACTACAGGAGATTCATTTGAGGGATTTTCCAAAGTTGCACATGCCATCACTTCCTTACAAAGGAAGGGGATGAAGTTCGAATGGACATCGAGGTGTGAAGAAAGTTTCCAGAGGTTGAAGGATCTTCTCACCAGTGCACCAGTATTGAAGGTTGCAGATCCAGAAAAAGATTTTGTGGTATGTACTGATGCATGCAGATAAGGGCTTGGAGGAGTCCTTATGCAAGACAGCCACGTAATATGCTATGAGTCAAGAAAGTTGAAGGAGCATGAGAAGAACTATGCCACTCATGATCTAGAGCTTGCAGCCATAGTACATACCCTCAAGTTGTGGAGACATTACTTGATGGGTAGAAGATTTGAGCTCAGAATAGACCATTGTGGTCTAAAGTATCTATTTGATCAGGCTACTCTGAATGCTAGGCATGTAAGATGGCTGGAGTTTTTATGTGAATTTGATTTTGAAATCAAACACATAAAGGGAAAGGAGAACAAAATAGCTGATGCACTTAGTAGGAAGGTGTAGGAAATGCATGTGGCATCTCTTAGTATTTTCCAATCATATTTGAGGCAACAGGTTGTTAGTCATGCTGCTGGAGATGAATTGTATGAGCAGGTAAGAGACAAATTGCAGCAGCAAAGTCTTGAGAAGAGGTATGAAGGATATAAATTGGAAGAAGATGGACTTCTTGCTTATAAAGGTAGAATTGATATTCCAGATGTAGCATATTTGAGGAGAGTTGTTATGGATGAAATCCATCAAGCTCCGTATTCTGGTCACCCGGGATATCAGAAGACAATTGCTACAGCTAGAAAGAAGTACTTTTTGCCAGGAATGAAAAAGGACATGGCTGAATACATTTCAAGGTGTATGAAATGTCAACAGGTAAAGGTTGAGCATTAACATCCAGCAGGCTTGTTGCAGCGTTTTCTAGTTTCGAAATGGAAATGGGAAGTTATTTCCATGGATTTTATTATAGGATTTCCAATGACTTGGAGACAACATGATTCCATCATGGTTGTGGTGGACAAGTTGACAAAGGCAGATCATTTTATACCAGTTAAGTCTATGCATAAGATGGATGACATTGCAAAGATATTCATGGAGGAGATTTTCAAATTGCATGGATTTCCAAAGGCAATAGTCTTTGACAGAGATGCCAAGTTCACTTCCAACTTTTGGAAGGGGTTGTTTGTATATTTGGGTACAAAGCTAAACTTCAGCACTACATACCATCCTCAGATAGATGGGCATATAGAGATATTTAATTAGGTGCTTGAAGACATGATTCGCATGTACATGATGGACAAACCAACCAAGTGGGAAGATTACTTGCACTTGGTAGAGTTTGTTTACAACAATGGACAACAGGAATCATTGGGGATGAGTCTGTATGAAGCTTTGTATGGAAGAAGGTGTAGGGAACTTGTGACTTGGGATAATCCAGTGAATAGGATTGTGCTTGGGCCATAATTGCTCAAGGAAATGGAGTAAGAGGTTGTAAAGATTAGGAAGAATCTGAAATCATCACAGGATAGGCAGAAAAGCTATGCAAATAAGCATAGGGTGAACAAAGAGTTCAGTGTTGGGAATCATGTTTACCTCCAAGTGAGGGAAAAGAAGAGTTCCTTGAAGCTTGGAAGTTGTGCCAAGCTGTCACCTAGATACTGTGGGCCATTTGAAGTGCTTGAAAGAATAGGGCCAGTTGCATATAGACTTGCATTGCCTGCTAGCACTAGGGCTCATAATGTTTTTCATGTTTCTTTGCTTAAGAGATATTTACATGATCCTAACCATGTGATAAATTGGGATGTGATTCAGGTGGAACTCGAGGGAGAGTTTCGAATCGAGCCAATGCGCATCCTCGACACGAAGGTCACAATGCTCCAGAACCGGGCCATAGGGCAGGTAAAGGTGCAATGGGAGGACTACGGACCTGAAGAGGCTACATGGGAGCTAGAGGATTCCATGCGATTGGCACATCCATTTTTGTTCAATTCCACGGAACACTGAGGTGATACCAGTGTAGCATTTTGTTCAAATGTTGTAAAGCAATGAGAATAGTGCTATTAAAGGGGGAGGGGAATGTAACACCCTGGTTTTGATCTCGTTGCATTAGATTTATAAGATATATATATTATAAATAATCATGGCGTGGAGCTAAAGGCCAAGGCCCCACCATTGATTGGTTATGCTATGTTTTGGGTTGAAATTTTCACCGATGGTATATCGGGGCATGCGGCATATAATAAGTTTTTCATCATGTAAATATGCATATTTAATTAAAATGAACCCAAACAACTACATTCACAACAACTAAATTGAGAAGGGGCATGATTTTCACAAGGATAAGGGTGGGGGATGCCAAACCTTGGCCAATGGGGGAAAAAGCCATGTGTCACCTTCCCTTGTTTTATCAAACCACTACCATTAAAAAAAATGTTGCTGGTAGTTGGGGCAGTTATGGCTATGAGTGGAGTGTGGCAGGACTATCAGTACTTGCCCACATGCACACTCCACCAGTGTGGTTGACCTCATGATGGCAAGAAAACCATCGCCATCACTCCAGTGGACACTGCATTCTCTCCATGATGGTGCTGAAACACTCACACACTTCCAAATATTTTGCATCCTCTCCATTTCCTGTTCATTTTCCTCATGCACAGGATTCTTACCGATTGGGCCTCATGCAGCCGGAGGGAGGAGCTGCCTCTACTGTCGTTCACATTTTCACTTAGAGGAGTTGAGTGTGTTTCGATTTGTATTTTGGGGTCTGGTGCAAGCTTCTCTCATGCATAGGCTGGGAGACTGTATTTTCCTCCCCAACGTGGTATAGGTAAGTTTTCTCGGTGACTTTGTTGTCCAGGACGGACTATTGTTTCCCCCTGTTGTGAGTTGTGTTGACTGATACATTTTGGGACTGTGTAACTCGCTTGGGAGTTGTTTTGGCCACGATAGGGCCAAGAACGACTCTGGAGTCATTTTCCCTGTTTAAGCTATGACAGCTGATTAGTTGCATGCATGCAATGGTTGGTCTTCTGACTGTGTTGGGAGCATGGATGAGGGCTTGGTTTTCTTGATAAACCTAGTGTGTTTGGAAGCCACACAGATAGAGATAGAGGGTTGGATTTCTTCTCCACAACCCCTGAATAGCACTGGAAGGGAATGCAGGGCCTGAGGGACTGTGTAGCAGAGAAGGGACTGATTCCTTGTGTTGGGTGTGTGTGGGTGTCTTAGAAGTCAGGATATTTTTGGTGTAGGTGTTCCTAGCCTTGTGATGGGCTCACCATATTAGCATTTATCCTTTCCCAACTCCTCAATGGCCTGATAAACCTGACCATGTTGGCTTGGTTGTCTTGTTGATGGCCTGATAAACCCAACTGTGTTGGTTTGGCTGTGCTTTATGTATCCTTGGCAATGTGTAAGCTTGCTTGTTCCTTATTCCTTGGAGAATCATGCCCAACTCGTGGGTGGAGGCGTTGCTGAGAGATTAAGGAGCAGGCTGGCCTATGATTGGGTGGAACATTGCAGTGATGTAGATGGTTGCAGAACAAGTTCTTTATAAGGTAAGTAATCTTGTCCATTTTACTCTTGCAATCATATTTTCTATTAATGAATGTGATGAACATGTTGAATGCTTGTTTGAACGTATGTTGGCTTCCTCTATTTATTATAAATGATCATGTATGCATGTCTAGTTCAAAGCATTTTATTTCATCATTTCAGCAGTTGAATGAATGCACATGTTCATGGGGCTAGTAGCCTAGATGGTTAACGCCATGGTAGCATCCTCTTCGTAGGTCAGAGGGTCAGGGACATTACAGTTGTTTCCAAACATAACATAAAATAATGTTAGGTTGACTTAGGATAGGGTACACTAATAGTTAAGTGGTAATATAAGATAAAAACAATAATTTTAAGTCATCATACCGAAAGTGGTGATGGTACCACATACAACAAGGGTTCTAGGGCCAAAAGTACCATAAGTCAACTAAGTGTCACAACAAGGTGGAAAAGAAACCTCCATACCCATAAGACCAAGGTGTACAATAAAGGTGGGGAAACAACGCCTTTTACCCACATGACCAACAAGACCAAGGACATTAATATTTTCTCTCTCAAGGTATATGCTCATGTGTGCTCCATATATTTTTATCATCACTGTATAAGGAGAAGTCATGAAAACATGTATCCTGACTTCTCAAATACACATTATAGGAGGCTTGTATAGTGAAAGGGTGTTTTTCAATATATTTGTATCTCATAACTTGCGCCCATGAACTTATACCTGTGCACTATCTTTAACATGTATTGGCACTTGATTGTCTACATCCCTATTGGGATTCAAAAGACAAAAAAAGCTTCTGATCTAGTTTATTTCGAGTGGGATTTAGGAAAATAATGCCATTCCATTACTAAGGTGAGAAAGAAAATCCAAACCAAATATTTCAGATATACTAGCAACCCAGATCATTTGCAGACCTTGCACAGGTACAAGTTCCTTGATCAAGAACTTGTGGATAGCGTTCCTAAGTTCTGAGATAGAAATATATCAAAAAACACACTTTCACTGTACAAAACTCCTATAATGTGTATTTTCTTCAAATTGGAAGAAAGAACTTCATCAATGTTTACCAATTTCACAAACCTCAAGAGAAAGATCCATCATATATATAATTAAAGTACTGCTGATTTAAAATCCATTCACCACAATAATATTTGGAAAAATAAGGTCTGATATAATTTATCTCACAGCTAGAATCTTCACAAAAATGATAACCGCTTACACAGAATACATGGATCACTAGTTGGTAAAAGAGTAAACACTTGGTATTGGCTGGTAACTATAGTATGGGAAGGAAAAACTTTGAAACACCCTTTCACTATACAAAGATTCTATCATGTGTATTTTCTTCAGACAATTTGTCTAGAATAAAGAACTTAAACAATGCTTACCAATTTTAGAAACCTCAAGATCAATATCCTCCATATATATACTGAAAGTACTGTAGATTTAGAATACATTCACCACAATAATATTTGGAAAAAATAAGGCCTGATATAATTTATTTTAGACATGGAATATTCACAAAAATGATAACCACTTACAGAGAAAACATGGATCACTAGTTGGTGAAAGGGTGAGCTTTGGGTATTGCCTGGTAACTATAGTATGGCAAGGAAAACTACCCTTTCACTATACATGCATTCTATAATGTGTATGTGTAGATGTATTAAGGGTTTAATTCTTCTTTTTATCAATAGATATGGCTAAGGATAAGACCTTCCCATAACCAAAATTAATGTTACTCCCACCTTGGTCTATTGTCCTTTTGCTTATAACTGAAAGCCAATGTTGTAAGGATGCTATAGGATCCCCCTCACTGTTGTAGCATATAGTTTAGGTACTGCTGAAAAGAGCCTATTGTAGCTCCAAAACGTTTCCTATATTACTGTAGATTACTGTTGATAAGGAGGAAACAAGACAAAAATTAAATAGCAGTCTTCTTATGTAAGACTTACTCATCAAAACTGTTGCAATACATGTCCAGGAGTGCATCAAGTGCCCAAGTTAATTTTTCCAATCTTTTGAATTCCACAATATCTCATAAACATGTTGCCAGTCCAACTCTGATATGTCAGGCCCCGTTAATGAAACATGCATTAATGCATCAAGCATGTTAATTGACAACCTTGTTCTCCTTATATCTTTGATTACATTTTGTTTTAAAAACTCTTGTTCACATGCAACAGTGCTTGCCATAATGACAAGGATTGCTTGCCATAATTTTAACATATTTGGATACCTAGAGTGCCAATATTTTATTTGAGAAAATACCTTCCATGCATCTTTCATAGGGAATCTTTCTCCATTTAAATGAAGAACATCAATAAATTCATACAATTCTATTTTGCATGATAAAATGTAAAAAAATGGTACATTATCTCCTTCATTGCATAGTCTGTGATGCAAATGCGAAAACAGTCTTTCAAGCCATTGTTTTGCATTAGTTTCTCTCACATATAAATCTGATGGATAGTGGCATGGGCTAAACAACCTTGCTGCATGAAATAAATGAAGATCTGGGAATCTTGAATTGAAGCTCTCTATCAATACTTGGACACAATTCATTGTAAGTTGTATGCAATTATCAAGGGATCCATCAATATGTGTTGCCATCGGTTGTGACATGTGCTCATCTAGTATTGGAATATACACCAAATCATGTCTGTGTGTAATCCCCTCTTTGTCAACATTTTCAAGGAATCCATCTCTAGAGTCTTCTAAGAATTTACTAAGATAAATTGCACCATCTGCAAAAGAATATGGCCTACAAAAATACCTCTTAAGAGTATTTAATGTATGGTCATTAGTTATTCCAAGCGTGGTGACATCTATATTATCTTCTTGGAATTTTCTGTTTAGTTTATTCAATTCTATCAAAACATCAGCAAGAATATTTAGACATAATTGAACTGAGAAAATCATTGCCTTGTGATACCATGAATTTTTTCTTTCTTTTTTCCACATGCTCAAAATCACAAGCATCAATGTAACAAGCCTTTCAAATACCTGTCCCCTAGATAACCATCGAATCCCATGGATTTGAAAAACTTGCAGGGATTCCAATTCCATTACTTCTAGTAAAGAAATGAGTTCGTTATTTCTCTTTGCTGGATTTCCAATCCACGAGTACACCTTATTTGCTAGTTTTTCAACAAACAAGAATTCCAGTATCTTTTTTGAAGCCTTTGATGCTGCAAGTGCCTTGCGATGTGAAATGCAATGAGTACCAATCAAATTTAGCAAATCATTCTTTAAAAACGTGACAAATCCATTTTCACTTCCTAGCATAGATGAAGCACCACCAGTAGAAACTGCTATTAAATTTTCATTTTGCAGTTTCTTTGTTTCTTTTAGATTGATGAATGTATCATAAATGGTTTTTCCTTTTCCATCAGGGACAGTGATAAGTTTCATAAACTGTGATATTGGAGGCCCTAAGCTTCTTGAGTCCAAGTAAGTAGAATACACAACATGATGTTGTTCCAAACTATTATCTATGCTTTCATCCAACATTATAGAAAAAAAAGGACTGTCCAACATTTTTTCAGATTGCATCTCTTCAAGGTAATTTGAGATACACTCAATAAATTATGTGGCAGCCTTCCTATTAAAACAGGAACAATAATGTACTTGATTAGGGATGTTTGGAGTCTGCAAGTGCGTCTAAAGTTGACAAAGATCTTCGTCAGTAGCAATTGCAATATCCTTTTTTACAATAAAATATGCTAATTTCATTATGGTTATCACCTTGTCCTTGTTGGCATCATTAATACGCATAATGTGTTCTGGAATGGACTTTGTCAATCTTTTTGTTTCATACAAAAAAATTTGAACTAATGTTTGATGAATACATGATTTTGAATTAGTTGCCACGGCATCATACTGAATTGTCTTGCGTCTAGTGCAAATACCCCATGGACCTTGAGCTTTGTATTTCTCATAGAGCTTGCATTTCATGTGAGTAAGGCCATCAAAAACATTGATTTCATAGACCTAGGTGTGTTTGATCTTCCAATCTTCTCAAAATTCACATTTCCATGAGGTCTTCCTTTTTCTCTCACTACTACAACCACCCTCTTCATGACCAAACATTTCTAAATCATCAACAAGGTCTTCATCTATGTCTTCATTAGTTTCATCATTCAAGTCAGGTATATCATCTAGGTCAGGTATATCATTCAGGTTAGGGATAGATAGAATATCATCAGCATTGAAGGGTTTTGGCATTGTAGAACAACCATAAAATTTGTCCAATGTTGATTTCCCCTTCTTTTTTGGAGGCATTTCTAGTGAAACTATATACCTATAAACAATAACAATAACAATAAAAACAATAAAAAACATGTTTTAAGCAAGGGTAAAAGGGATCAACCACAATGAAAATTCCACAGTAATATTGTTATTGATATAAATTAGTTGAATAGCAAAGAAAAAACAATCATTTTACTTCATATGGAATATTTAATCTAAAATGACAATGGAAAAAAAATAGAAACAACTAGTACCCTTCAAAATTAATGATAAATTATACATGTATGAACATAATTTTTTAAACTAAGATAATATGTACATACAAACAAACTTGAAATATTGTTACAAGTTTTGCCATTTTCCCATTTTATTAAACGACTGAAGTCTTTGGTAGAATGTAAAAACGACGGTTTAATTTTTCATGAAAATGTCATTATGCCTCTAAACAGTGTTGGAATCCAAAAGGTTCATCAGTGTGCACCTGGCAGGCTGTCACGATGGCACCATCAACATGAATTTTGAAATATTAAATGTCCATTACAATTCACCATAGCCCATCGGTTAATGGTAGTGAATGCCATTGAATGCCACTGTGTGAACACTGAATTCAACATTTTTTGGTATTTGGTGTACTGTGTATAAGTATGTGCTGAAGCTTGAATTTCTCTCAACATTGATAAACATATGAACATGCTAGCACGTTGTAGCTACCATTTTTGTGTTCCCCCTATGGTTTCACACTTGGTGAGAGGGTTGTGGATTGGGTGACTGAGGACTCTAAGCTGGTCAATTCCCCATCTCCTCAACTCAAGCCATGGCAGGTTTCTGAGTTGAAAGGGAAATATGGAAAAATATTGCTACTATGGTTGTATGTACCAACTCAAAATCCTCATTCCCATTACTAATTTCTAAGCCTCATTCATAAGATCATTAATATTTATGTCAATTTCGCTGTCAAGGATGAATTCCATGATTCCTTACACTTGGTAGGGTAATACTTCTGATGTATGTTCATTGTTTTTTCAGTTTCCTAAAGCTATAAATTGATTAACATCTAGTTTCTCTTGTTCACATCATTGCACACAGAGTTGGCATTTGACGGATGAATTTTTTCGTCAAACGTCAATATGACAGTTTAATTCTCAATCAAAATGTCATTACATCTTTAAACAGCGAGTTGACAGTTTAATTTTCCACCAAAACGTCATTAAGCCTCTTAAACATTGTTGTCCACCTAGCAAGGATGGAATGGTGACACAGTGCACCATCCACGTGGATTTTGATTCAAATAATAAATGTCATGGGCCATTGATTAATGGCAGACTAGCAGTGGTAGTTAATTCCATTGAATTCCACTCGGCATTCAATGGTAGGGTAATACTTGTGATGTATGTTCATTGTTTTTCAATTTCCCTAGAAATTGATTAAAGTCTAGTTGTGCTTGTTCCATCTTAGTGTCAAATCTAATAGCTTAACATGTCAAGAAGATTCTAACTGCTACAAACTAAAATTCTAAACGATCCAATCACTTCTGTCTTAGCAAGTCTACAAGGTATTAAAGATAAAGCAATAAAAATAAGGGAATGTATGATGGCATTTCAAATACATCATTCCAAAATACAATAATACAAAAAACAGTAAAACCACCCCATCCTATCACATTAGATTGCATCCAAAGTTATATCTCTGCTAGGAGGAGATAGGAATTCATAAAGAAAACATGAATGTTATGGGCGAATCCCTATTCAAGTGATCAAAATCCCAAGATTAAGGAGAGATTATGAAAAAAAACTATATTGCAATTGCAAAGATTGAAATTGGAGCTCCATAAAAGTCCAACTAATAATATAGATTTATAAGTTTTGTAGTTTAGTAAAAAATCTATTAGAAAAGATAGTACACAAATTCATAGGAAACATAGAAAAGAAGAGAGTTCTAAAAGATCACTAGCACAAAAAGTGATAAGTGTTTATGTAAACATCTTAAAATCATCAATGGAAAAACAATGAGATTTGTTTTTGTAATTCATGGCTGGTGTTCATCAATCACCAATATTTATGCCAATGGGGTTTCCATTCAGTAGTGAAGATGGTAGCATATCAGGTCACCCACCAAGGTCAATTCCCCTGAAGATATAAGTAATAAGGGTTTGGTGCAATGCCTTGGTGATTTTGAATCTTGATAGAAGAATGAAACCCTGTCACAGCAACTTAGCAGAACATAAGTGATTATGTTCATTAGTTTTCTACTCAAGGGCCTACTTTTCCCATGTAAACAGGACACTTGGGGGGGGGCAGCTGCTTTGGGAAAATTGTTATATTTCTCTTTGATCTTAAGGGAAGTACTTAAAAAAAATAACGATGTTTATAGATATAAACATAAACAATTGAAGTGTGAGATAGAGATTGAATTAACTGTAAAATTTCTGACTAAATACTAGCCTTAGATATCATACCCTTTCGGACTCGTGAAGTGGAACCCTGACTTGATAACCATCAAGACTAAGATCAGTATTGCCCAGTTTTTGTGCCTCATTAAAGTGTTCAAAATTAAAGCACGGGACTGGAATAAAAGAATGTAAGATTTTTGAACTATTTCCACATCTGTGGCAGGCAATAGGTTGACCCTTTATAAACTATCTCTTCCACACAATTTAGCGCAAGTTGTGGAATACAAGATGACAAAGTAATCCCAAGGGATTAGCTCAAGTCCCCTTGGGTGAGTTGTACTAGCCTATGTCCAGAAGTTTATTAGGGATAGCAGGAAAAA
>LPNX011205519.1:207674-283049 GCA_001517045.1 Pseudotsuga menziesii | reverse complement strand
ATATAGTCGTTTGACAAAAGAAATGGTTTAAACCAGCAATGTAGATTGTTATGTCACGCCGTGATGTTAGATTTCATGTTATATCACATTACGACGTTAATCCATGGTTTGTTACAATGCTTGGTTGGTATGTCAACACAACCAAAAATGTGACACATTAATAATGTGATAGTGGGCATTTAATAAGCGTTATGTCGCATTGTGACGTTTATCACAGGTTATGTTACATTAGTGACATTCATTAAGGGTTATGTCACATTGTGATATTTTTCAAGGGTTATGTCGCATTGTGATGTTTATCAAAGTTAACGTTTCACTGTGATGTTATCGAGGGTTATATCACATTACGACCTTAAGCCATGGTTTGTTACAGTGGGAGTTTAATAAGCGTTATGTCGCATTGTGACATTTATCATGGGTTATGTTACATTAGCGACATTCATCAATGGTTATGTCACATTGTGATATTTTTCAAGGGTTATGTTGCATTGTGATGTTTATCAAGGTTTACGTTTCACTGTGACATTATCGAGGGTTATATCACATTACGACATTAAGCCATGGTTTGTCACAGTGGGCCTTTAATAAGCATTATGTCGCATTGTGACGTTTATCACAGGTTATTTTACATTAGCGACATTTATGAAGGGTTATGTCACATTGTGATATTTGTCAAGGGTTATGTCACATTGTCATATTTGTCAAGGGTTATGTCACATTGTGATGTTTATCAATGTTGACGTTTCAGTATGATGTTATCGAGGGTTATATCGCATTACGATGTTAATCCATGGTTTGTTTATCAATGTTGACATTTGACTATGATGTTATCAAGGGTTATATCGCATTACGATGTTAATCCATGGTTTGTTAGAGTGTCTGGTTGGTATATGTCAACACAACCAAAGATGTGACACATTAATAATGTGATAGTGGGTGTTTATTAAGAATTTTGTCGCATTGTTATGTTTATCATGGGTTATGTTACATTAGCGACATTCATCAAGGGTTATGTCAAATTGTGATATTTATCAAGGGTTATGTCACATTGTGATGTTTATCAAGGTTTATGTTTCACTGTGATGTTATCGAGGGTTATATCACATTACGACGTTAAGCCATGGTTTGTTATAGTGGGCGTTTAATAAGCGTTAGGTCGCATTGTGATGTTTAGAAAATTTCTTCAAGAATTTTTTTGATATATATATATATAGTCGTTTGACAAAAGAAATGGTTTAAACCATCCACATTCTACATAGTAATGTAGAATGTTATGTCAGATTGTGATGTTTATCAAGGTTTACGTTTCACTATGACGTTAATAGTGTGTCTTTGGATGTTTAGAAAATTTCTCTAAGAATTTTATTCATATATATATATACAGAGAGAGAGAGAGAGAGAGAGAGAGAGAGAGACGTTTGACAAAAAAAATGGTTTAAAGCATCCACATTCTACATAGTAATGTAGAATGTATGTCACATTGTAATGCTTTTCAAGGTTTACATTTCACTCTGACGTTATCAAGGGTTATATCACATTGCAACGTTAAGCCATGGTTTATTACAGTGTTTGGTTGGTATATGTCAACACAACCATAGGGAAGACACATTAATAATGTGATAGTGGACGTTTAATAAGCGTTATGTCGCATTGTGACGTTTAACACAGTTTATGTTACATATCAGAATGTTTTGTCGCATTATGGTGTTTATCAAGGCTTACGTTTCACTGCGACATTATCAAGGGTTATATCACATTACGACATTAAACCATGGTTTGTTACAGTGTTTGGTTGGTATATGTCAACACAACCAAATATGTGACACATTAATAATGCGAGAGTGGGCGTTTAATAAGCGTTTTGTCACATTGTGACGTTTATCACATTTATGTAACATTAGCGACATTAATCAAGGGTTTTGTCACATTGTGATATGTCTTACTAATTGTAATATTGCGGCAAATTATTTAAATGATATCATGTAATTAATTACAAATCGATATTAAAATAAGTAATTGTGAAAGTATTAAATAATAAAGTATGCTTAACATATAAAATAAATAATATTGGATATAATTAACTTCGTGATATATTTTTAATATATATTATAGGGAAAAACATTGTATTAATAATATTTTACCTATATTATGTTTTATTTAATGTTTTATATTAATTAAATAATGTGGTAATAAATAAACGATATTATTTATTAGAATTAATTAAACAATATTATTTCTATCAATACTTTATGTATGTCGAAATAGAACATGAAAACCATTGCATACATAGCTAGACCGAACTATGAAAAAAACTTACAATCCAACATTACAATGAATTACATAATCTCACAAAACCGATTAGGGAACGATTTGATAATGCAATATGACAATTAGACAGCTTTTGTACTATTAGAATCTAATAAAACCTTTCACCAACATATTATTCTTTGATTAAAAATCCTAATGTTGCGATGTGACAAACCTTTCACCAACATATTATTCTTTGATTAAAAATCCTAACGTTGCAATGTGACATTTTCAAGGAAGATTATTATAACCATTTGGCAACCTCGGACACCATATTTGAATGCTTGCATTCCCCAATGTCTTTGTCACATTATGAAATTAAACAAAGGGTATGTCACATTGTCACAATTTGGCTCACGATTTGATGTGAGATCTTCATATGTTCTGAGACACAATACATAATATAGATAAAAACATAATAATGAACATATCTTGACTTGGTACATCAACCAGTGTAGATCCAAATCCTAGGCTCTATCAAGCGCCGAGAATGATCAAATCTCTTTGTAGGTATCCATTGATTTGATTCAAACCAAAAGACACATATTTTTATTTAAGGTCCACATATAATATTTTATTATTAATATTTAATATTATTTATGGCCCACATATAATATTTTTTATTATTTTTTATTTTGTTATGAACTAACATTACAATATTTCCTCATACATGGTTTTAAAACCATGCACATGGTTTGTTTAAAACCATGTGCAAGGCCAACTATTTTTATTATTTTGTTAAGTAAAAACGTTACAACATCTCTCCCATATTGTGTTTTTTCCCTCACCCATATTTTTTTAAGGATAATTAAATTTTTACTTTTTTATTGTTTTGTTAGTTAAGAAGATTACAACATCTCCCCCATATTAGGTTTTTTTCTGGCCAACATTTATTACTTATGTGCATGGTTTTAAAACCATGTGCATAAAAACCATGTGCAAACCATGTGCGCATGGTTTTAAAACCATGCACATGGTTTATGGTTTTAAAACCATGTGCAAGGCCAACATTTTTTATTATTTTGTTAAGTAAAAACATTACAATATCTCCCCCATATTGTGTTTTTTTTATAGCACATATAACATCATGTTCTTTTTTTTTTATAGCCGACATAACATTATGTTCTATTTTTTTTTATAGCCGACATAACATTATGTAACGTTACGCAATGTTACAACGTTACGTAACGTTACAAGATCTACCCCATACTGGGCTGTAGAGCGCCTCTCGGCGCAATAATATGTTATGGAAAGTTATGGCTAGGTTACTATGAATTTCTGATGATATACTTTATTACATTTCTTTATAACATGAGAATTAAATACCTTGTTGTTAATTAGCATATTCAATACTAGCAATAACCACATTAAATTAGTTAATGTGTCTAAATAAACTCATTATTTTATGTTTACTTTAATAAAATTATATAAATAACATACTATATTTCATTAGTTTCACATCAATATTTTGACCAATAACCATATTTTGAGCAACACAACCATATATTATCATAACCAATGTGGTATGTAGTAAAGACACATAAACCATCATGAACATTGCATCCCAACATAATCAGAACTATAATTGTTTCCAATGTGACGAATGATGTAATTTATCATAACCCTTTGTGAACCTCCTACATAGTATTTGAATTCTTGCATTCCCCAATATATTTGTCACGTTGTGAAATTAAACAAAGGCTATGTCACATTGTCACAGTTTGCAAGGGTTTCATGTCACATCTTCGTATGTTTTGCAACACAATACATACTATAGAGAAAAATGTTGGTTATGTCACATTGTGATGTTGATCATCTTCATTCTAATAATAATGAACATATGCTGACTTGGTACATCAATAACATGGTATGGAACATTATGGCCACGTTACATTATGAATTTGTGATGATATATGTTATTAGGTTAGTTTATAACATGTGAATAATAAATATTGGATATAATTAACTTCAATATATTTTTCATATATACTATACGGAAAAACATTGTATTAGACATATTTTAAGTATGTTATGTTTTATATTAAGTAAATAATATGGTAATAAATATATTAAATATTATTTATTATTATTATAATTAAATAAACAATATTATTTCTATTAATACTTTGTAGATATGTCTATGCGTGCACCCGTTACTAGCAACAACCACATTAAATTAATAATGTGTCTGAATACGAGGCGTAAATTTAAGCACATATTTTTTATATTAATGTTTTTCCCTATAGTATGTGCTTAAATTTACGCCTATCCGCATATTCAAACACATTATTAATTTAATGTGGTTGTTGCTAGTTATATAAAACAAGAGCTATCAGGTGGCAATGTCCCGCACATTACTATTTAGGTTAAGCCGAAGTATCTTGGTAATTATAATTAGCAAATGTTTTGAAACCATTGTAAATGGGCTATCTAATTAGAAAATATGAAAGTGAGGTGTAAACACAATAACTTTACAAAAGTTCTCAAAAACTTTAAGTCAAAAGTTTCTTATTCAAACATTTCAGAATATTTTACCAAACTTTTAAATTTTCTTTAAATTACAAGAATTTTTTAAAAGTAAAACTAGATTTTTCTTTAAATTACAATAATTTTTAAAAGTGTCAAACTTTCAAAACATTTACTAAAATTCTAAATTTCTTTAAATTACAAATTTTTTTTTAAAGCAAAACTAGAATTTTTATTAAATTAAAATTATTTGAAAAGTGGAAATTCTAAATAGTAGGACAATAATTTTTCAAACTTGATTTTTATTATTGAATCCAAATTTTCTGAGGTGCTTTTGTTTACATTTATAATAAAAACCCACCTGAGACCCTTGACTAATAAAGTACTAGAATAACCTATTTTGAGGGGACCAATGATAGTTTCGAGGTTTTTTAATATTTTTTTAAGGAATTTGTGGTGACTAGTGATAATTTTGACATTTTGAGTAGCTTTTCTAAATGAAGAAACTTGCAATGAAGAAGATCAAATTTTCAAAAAAAACATAAACAATGAGAATGCTATTTATAATAATATACAATAATATTTAATAATAATATAAAATAACATTTATAATAATTAACAAATATAATTGAAACTCCTACTCAATTTCCCAAATATACTACTCTTTATATATAATAATATCTAGATAAAAAAAAAAATACAAATCTAAGTAACTCTTTATACCCATATATCATGCCAAGTGCATCACCAAGCCAATCGTTTATACCTATATATCATGCCAAGAGAATATATTTCTGCTGCATCACCAAGCCAACTCATTAGCATTCACGATCTATCCATGCATGGATATTGAACATTTTAATAAGGATTCTTGCTTTATAAATTGGATGATAACAAATATTTTTAGTATTAAGTAAAGAGGATGTTTAGTATTTTTAACACATTTTCTTCATAAACCAAGTAATTACGGGGAGTATTGGATAGACCGATATTACGTATTCGATCGAAGTTTGGAATCTATGCCAAGTAAATTGCAGTTTTTTATGCTAAACTTTTAGGGTTAATTCAGATCGTTATCCTAAGTTTTACAACCTGGTATTTTTATTGTCAAAACAACTGTTCGTTTTGCACTAATATGTCCAATGCACTCACATACCTCACAACCAACGTTCTCTGACTTGCTCCGAATTACAAGCTTGCGAATATGGGAACAAGTAAACATCGTACATAAATGTTCCTCCGCTTATAGTGTGGCAAGTCACAATAGATCCATAACAAACCAACATGATTACAGGGCTTAACTAGTGCTCATAACCATTACATAGATTAAGTTTCTTATATGGTACTTTAGACCCTATCTCCCTATTTGACACACTAATATTCTATGTATTATAACCATTAAGAACATGTGTTCGACAAGGTATTCCATAATGAATATGACAGTGTAACCATAAGTAATAGAAGTAAAAGTATTAATTACTATATAAGCCTACTAAGGATGAGGTTTCACTATTGCAACAAGGTGATAAGGTAATACATGTAGAATCATAAGCTCATATTCAATACAGTTTACCACTAAAGATATTCAACAAATAGTCGCTTAAGGGTAAGACTCACAGTCATGAAAACATTTATAAAGGTATTCACGGTTACACCGATCACAAAGCAGCTAGTTTTAGAAGAGAACATACAATTTCTGGAGAAATTTGGCATTGTGTATGGTCCTCTTAGGGATTCTGCTCATATTAGGTCTTCTATAAGATTTGATTATCAGCCTGATATTTGTAAGGACTATAAGGAGAATGGCTACTGTGGGTACAATGATGCTTGCAAGTTCATGCATGATAGAGGGGATTCTAAGTCTAGTTTGAAGATGGAGAGAGAATGCCAAGAATCTGAGAAAAAGCGAAAAAATAATCTGGCATAGGGATTGGCTGAAGAGGAGGAAGCTCACAACGAAGAATATGCTTTGCATTTTCCCTGCTACATATGTAGGCATCCTTTCGAGGATCATGTTGTTACTAGAAGCAAGCATTATTTCTGCGAGCACTGTGCTTTGAAGGTATGCTATCTTTTAAGGAACTAATTTGTTATTGTCTTTTAGAAGGGGTTCAAAGATCACGATGTATATTCCAACAACACTTTATGATACGTTGTTTTGTCTTTACAATTTCCATTGTTACTAGGCAGGTACATCTACAATTGTGAGTAGTTGCCACATATTGGCTCTTCAACTTACAAAAATGTTATGAGTGTATTCTTGTTGTGAATGTGTGATGTTAAAAGAGGTTTATAATAACTTGTCTTTCATTCTCAGCTTGGCAGCCTAGGCTTAAAGGAGTCACCCAGTAACTCATTTATTTTCCAGTCTTGTTTGCTTAGTTCATTTTCCTATTCAATGATATTCAAGGTTTGCATTTTGCATAATATTATTTAAAATATTATTTATTTGGTTGAACTTAGGCATGCCAAGGAAATCTTCCATGCCTGGTAGGGAATTACATGTTCCATCAAAGTGTGGAATCTGTGCCACTTAAACTACAGTTTTACAAGTTTTACAGCAACAATTTTACAGTTAAATCAGGTCATTATCCTAAGTTTTACAGCCTCATATTCTTATTCTTATTCGTTATCTAAGGCTTTTATCTCAGAAGGCTTTTCCGTGGTTAGAGATTCTCCTTCTTGAACTTTTCTGTAGTTGAACTATTTAATTGTCAATGATCTAGAATAGAATACAGAAGCAACCCTAGGAGGAAGATCTTATTTTGACTCTTTTATACTTTTTACCTGGATATTCTTCAAGTGTTTACCCCACCAATCTTGTCATATAAATTCAACAGACAATGTTTATTGTAATTAGAGTTTCACGCTATGCAAAAATTTTAGTCCAGATGAACTGTGGAGTTTGGGCAAGGTTGACATTAATCATTTCGGCGCTCTTCAAGATTGCTAAACATCTTTTAATATAAACACAAAACAACTCCTTCCTTGGTAACGGGCTTAACCTATGCAGGACAGATGTACTGCTATGCCTTCCTTGCCGGTACTATAGGTGCAAGTATGAAGGCAAGCCCCTTGAGGGGTCACCAACCCGGAATCAAGTCACCAGCCAGAGAGAGCTAGCCAACATCCAGGTTATAAGGCTATCATAAATCTAGTTAGAAAAACTCAAAACATATAATAGATCACATCAAATACTAACAAACAACACATATAACATATATTCTATTGGAACAAGCTTATTTAAAACAAAATTTTCATATCTTTCTTACTTTCAATCTACAAGCTTTCAACCCTTTGCAGCTTTGCTGCTAAACCTTCTTACTATTTTAAGAGGAACACAACACTCCCTGCCCAACACAACCTTTGAATTTTTTTTTCTTGCTCGTTCTTCAACTCTGCACCATGTATTTCTTGTTAAATATTGGTTTGACCAGGAAGATCTAGTTAATTAGTCCCGGTTTATGGGCAGGCCTTTACATTGTCACTGGTGTCAGAGCTCTCGACCTCGATTGTGATAGTCTTGCCAGTGAGGGTTTTAAGAAAGATCTGCATCTTGTAAATGAAATAAAGATAATGAAGAAGACCTACGAATCAACTGAAACCATTGTGATATACTGAAACCACAAAGAGCGACAGCTCCAAACAGCACAACATACAACGCAATTTTACACCCTGTAAATTTTAAAAGCGTTAAAGAACCATATCATAAATTGAAACACCACTATCATAGATTGAAAAACCCTTGACAGAAATACAGGGACCTTAGTAATAGATAGAAGTGAGCTTAAAAGGAAAGTTTAACCTTCTGAGGCCATGGAAGCATAATATTATCGATCTACAAGAGGTGGCACAAAATCCCTAAAATAGCTGAGGTTTTCAGATAAGTTTAAAGTCACACCATCAAAAGCCATATCTTCCAAAAGAAAGTCCCGAGACAAGAGTAGAGAAACCCTTAAAAACAAAAACTAGAGAAAATATATCGAAACCATAATAAAAACAAAGCACGAAACTGATATTACAGGTAACTGGACCTTCAAACCCCTGTTAAATTTTACCCCAAAGACAAGAAAAACGTTGCAGATCAAAGGCACCATTAATTTTCTTACGAAGAAACAAAGAAGCTCAAATTTCCATAGCTTTCACAAGAAAGACAATCTAAGCTTCTCGAAAAAATTACGATAGACTGCAAGCGAAAATATGAAGAACAGAGGGAGCGATGAGTTGTATTTGGCAATAAAAATTTGCGGTCGGTCACATTTATTGGTATATAATGGTTTAAACACGTCTATCAAATCCCGAAGGATCTAAACAAGACACTGCATTAATACAACGAACCTGTTTCTTGACACTTAAACGCATCTTCAGCCAGGGATGTTGTATCAAAGATGCTCGTTAAAAATCCCAAGGCTCGGTTAACTGTGAAACAAGTTTTAGGTAAATGTGTATATATCAGTTGATTTCTCTTTATGTATACATGCGATGAATTCATATTGGTTGCTAAAGTACTTCTCTCTTTAGTGCAGAGCATCCAGGGCTGACCTTTTTAAAGCTGAATTTACGTTTACCAAAATGAGATGATTATACCTTTAAAATTTTTGTGAGTAGCCTAGGTTTTGTTATATTTTTAACTATTGCAATGCAAATATAGAGTGATCTAAAAAATTATTTTAAATCATAATTATTTCCTATTAAGTTAATAAGTTAGGTTTGAGCTTCATTTAATTATATTATTATATCCATATTTGTGTATTACAATTATTTTATTATATAAAACAAGAGCCACTAAGTGGCAATGTCCCTTACATTACTATTTAGGCTAAGCTGAAGTATCTTGGTAATTATAATTATTAAAGGTTTTGAAACTATTGTAAATGGGCTATTGAATTGGGAAATATGAAATTGAGGTGTAAACACAATAACTTTACAAAAGTTCACAAAAACTTCACGTAAAGAGTTTCTTCAAACATTTCAGAATATTTTACCAAACTTTTAAATTTTCTGAATTTTTTAAAAGTAAAACTAGATTTTTCTTTAAATTACAATAATTTTTGAAAGTGTCAAACTTTCAAAAAATTTATCTTTAAATTACAAGAATTTTTCAAAAATAAAACTAAATTTTTTATTAAATTAAAATTATTTGAAAAGTGGAACTTCTAAATAGTAGGATAATAAATTTTCAAACTTGATTTTTATGATTGAATCCAAATTTTCTGAGGATGCTTTTGTTTACATTTACAATAAAAACCTAGGGTAGCACAGTGACTAATAAAGTACTAGAATAGCCTATTTTGAGGGGACCAATGATAGTTTTGAGGTTTTTTAATATTTTTTTAAGTGTGGAATTTTTTCTGACCATTGATGATTTTGACATTTTGAGTAGCTTTTTTAAATGAGAAATCTTGCAAGCTCATAGAGAAGATCAAATTTTCAAAAGAAAGCATAACCAATGAGGATGCTATTTACAATAATATACAATAATATAAAATAACATTTATAATAAGTAACAAATATAAATGAAACTCCTACACAATTTCTCAAATATACTACTCTTTATATAATAATATCTAAATAAAAAAATGCTAATTATATATCTAAGTAACCGTTTATACCCATATATCATTCCAAGAGAATATATAACTACATCACCAAGCCAAGAGAATATATTTTTCCATCACCAAGCCGACCGTCTATACCCATATATCATACCAAGAGAATATATTACTCCATCACCAAGCCAACTCATTGGCATTCACGATCTATCCATTCATGGACATTGAAAATTTTAATACTGATCCTTGCTTTATAAATTCGATGATGACAAATATTTTTAATATTAAGTAAGCACGGTATTTAGTATTTTTTAACACATTTTCTTTATAAACCAGCATGAAGTAACTATGGGGAGTATTGGACAGACCGATATTAATTATTCGATTGAAGTTTGGAATCTGTGCCAAGTAAATTACAGTTTTTAATGCTAAAATTTTAGTGTTAATTGAGATCGTTATCCTAAGTTTTACAACCTGGTATTTTTATTGTCAAAACAATTATTTGTTTTGCACTGACCTGTCCAATGCACTTACATACCTGACAACCCAGCGATCTCTGACTTGCTCTGAATTACAAGCTTGCGAATATGGGAACAAGTAAACATCGTACATAAATGTTCCTCTTCTAATGGTGTGACAAGTCACAATAGATCCATAACAAACCAACATGATTACATAGCTTAACTAGTGCTCATAACCATTACATAGATTAAGCTACTTATATGGTACTTTAGACGCTATCTCCCTATTTGACACACTAGTAGTCTATGTATTATAACCATTAAGAACACGTGTTCGACAAGGTATTCCATAGTGAATATGATAGTGTAACCATAAGTAATAGAAGTAAAAGTATTAATTACTATATAAGCCTAATAAGGATGAGGTTTCACTATTACAACAAGGTGATTACGTAGTACATGTAGAATCATAAGCTCATATTCAATAAAGTTTACCACTAAAGATATTCAACAAATAGTTATAGGTATAAGTTTCACTAGTTATGGTAAGTAAATCCATAAACAAGCATAACAAATCATTATAACAAGCTAAGGAATCCTTGCCACCTGCACTGCAGTCTAAGGTCTCTCACACCTACTTAGAATTAAGGACACCTACACTACGTTGTAGTTTCACACCTCTAGGACCATTCGCACATGCACTTACCACTTCAATGTGATGCAAGACTGACACCTACACGACCATGGACTTGCCACCTCCATGGTGATGCAAGAATGACACCTACATGGACATGCACTTACCACTTCCACGGTGATGCAAATTAGCAAGAGGCCTATACGGTCATGGAACTATGACCGTATCACTAATAATTGTTGCACCTGGTCTCAAAGGTACGATTCCCCCATACTCTCTTTATCCATTCCACCATTTTGTTAAGGCTTCCGTGTCTATTCCATGCGTGACAACTCCCAGCCTGAAATTCGTTTACCATCTGCCCTTTACGACAGAAGATACCAAACCCATGCCTATATATCGGGGCAGTGTTACGAAGATACAATTTGAATTTCATCTCTAGTAGATTCAACATAGGAGATGGTTTGAGTTTCTTCCTCCCTGAACACAAAATAAAACCAACAATAGCCTTTGAAGAATCAGATTTTATTTGCAATGGCGGAAACGAACAAAACTGGACCCTCCCAATAGCAGAGTAAGTGCCTAATTCATCTCATGCCATGCACAGGTCGTCGTTCATGTTTCAGCTTAGGGCATGATAGTTCTAATATGTCTTGAACTCCATTGTTAACACAACCCGCAATTTTTTCAAAAAACCCACAAGGAATAAGAACATAAGAAAACGTGAAGTAGAAGAAAAAACATAGGAAGAGAACGATGAAGGCTGTGCAGTTCTTCACAAGCCCAAGGTTGCAAAGGAACCTGAGAATAAGATCCACTTTTCATCTGGACCTCCGAAAGAATCTAATATTGAAGATAATGATTTTGAAACATCGGAGTTAGCCACTTCTACTTTTTTCTACGAATCCTCAAAGCCAATTCAGGTTCAGAATGATAGCAAGGCAATGACAACCCTAGAGATAGAGAGCAGGTGCTTAAGCAAGGTGGAGAGTCACTTAAGGGTAAGACTCATGCTGATGAAAAAATTTATAAAGGTATTCACGGTTACACCGATAACAAAGCAGCTAGTTTTAGAAGAGAACACACAATTTCTGGAGAAAGTTGGCGGTGTGCATGGTCCTCTTAGGGATTCTGCTCATATTAGGTCTTCTATAAGATTTGATTATCAGCTTGATATTTGTAAGGACTACAAGGAGACTAGTTACTGTGGGTACGGTGATGCTGGCAAGTTTATGCATGGTAGAGGAAATTCTAAGTCTAGTTGGAAGATGGAGAGAGAATGGCAAGAATCTAAGAAAAAGCAAAAAAATAATCTGACACAGGGATTGGCTGAAGAGGAAGAGGAGGAAGCTGACAACGACAAATACGCTTTTCCTTTTCCCTGCTACATATGTAGGCATCCTTTCGAGGATCATGTTGTTACTAGAAGCAAGCATTATTTCTGCGAGCACCATGCCTTGAAGGAATGCTATATTTTAAAGAACTAGTTTGTTATTGTCTGTTAGAAGGGGTTCGGAGATCATGATGTATATTGCAAAAACACTTTATGAGACGTTGATTTGTCTTTATAATTTCCATTGTTACCAGGCGGGTACATCTACAATTGTGAGTACTTGCCACATATTGGATCTTCAACTTACAAAAATGTTATGAGTGTATTCTTGTTGTGAACGTGTGATGTTAAAATAGGTTTATAATAACTTGTCTTTCATTCTCAGCTAGGCAGCCTTGGCTTAAAGGAGTCACCCAGTAACTCATTTATTTTCCAGTCTTGTTTGCTCAGTTCATTTTCCTATTCTTTGATATTCAAGGTTTGCATTTTGCATAATCTTCCTTATTTGGTTGAACTTAGGCATGCCAAGGAAATCTTCCATGCCCACTAGGGAATTATGTGTTCCATCAAAGTGTGGAATTTGTGCCACTCAAACTATAGTTTTACAAGTTTTACAGCAACAATGTTACGGTTAAATCACGTCGTTATCCTAAGTTTTACATCCTCATATTCTTATTCTTATTCGTTATCTAAGGCTTTTATCTCACAAGGATTTTCCCTGGTTAGAGATTCTCCTTCTTGAAATTTTCTGTAGTTGAACTATTTAATTGTCAATGATATGGAATACAATACAGAAGCAACACTAGGAGGAAGATCTTATTTTGACTCTTTTATACTTTTTACTTGAATATTCTTCAAGTGTTTACCCCACCAATCTTGTCATATAAATTCAATGGACAATGTTTATTGTAATTAGAGTTTCACGCTACGCAAAAATTTTAGTGCAGATGAACTGTGGAGTTTGGGAAAGGTTTACATTAATCATTTCAGCACTCTTCAAGACTGCTAAACATATTTTAATATAAACACAAAGCAACTCCTTCCTTGGTAATGGGTTTCAACCCTTTGCAGTTTTGCTGCTAAACCTTCTTACTATTTGAAGAGGAACACAACCCTCCCCGCCCAACACGAGCTTTGAATTGTTTTTGCTTGCTCGTTCTTCAACTCTGCACCATGTATTTCTTATTAAATATTGATTTGACTGGGAAGTGTAGCAAGGATTTCTCCTTACTACATGGGCAGGAATGGCTCCTTTCTGTCTATAGGATAGAAGGGTAGGTTCCTGCATGTGGGAAATGTAGTAAAGAAATCGGAACTAATAAAAAGCAAAGAAAAGAAAGAATGACCATGAGCCCCTCTGCAAACAAGGTTAGGGCTTCACCTTGGCTACCTGCAAACAACTAATGAACATAAATAAACCTGCAAAACATGTCAATAAACAAACCTGCAAACAAACATGGTTCAGAAATCAACTAAACTACTAAAGAAAAATGCATAAACAAGACAATATTATACCTCTCATTTGGTGAAATGGGCCACCATGCCCTGGCTGGAAGGAAGCACCTCTCTATCTCACTCAGCAATGGAGGAGGAGTTATGGCTCAATGGGGAATGTGAGTGGAAGAGAGGGGGATGTGGGTGGCTTGAGAGGCAAAGAGGTCTGAAGGCATCAACGGGCAACATAACAGTATGCAACAGAGGAGTGTCTTTGAGAGTGACCCCCCACCCTCATTTTAAAGGTTTTTTGGGGTTTTAGGGTTTTAAGCCCTTGGTTCGGGCTTCAGCCCCTTTTTTGTGCTCTTAGCCCCTTCTGCCCTAACTTTAGCTCCTTTTAGGGTTAGGCTCCTTTGAGGGGGTTTAGCCCCTTTTTGGAGGCTTTAGCCCCTAGGAGAGTTATTTAGGCTCATTTTTGGGGTTTTTGAGCAATTCTCCTTTTTGGGGTTTTTAAGCCCTTTTCTTCATCCTTAATCCTTTTTGAGGGTGTGGGGGTCTAATGGAGGGTCATGAATGGGTGTCCTTGGGTGGTGTAGGCCATGTAGAGCTAAGTGAGGGATTTTTTGGGTTAACAGATTGCCCCCTGATGTGTGAGGGCAGGAGCTCATTATATGGCCGACGGACATCATAGGATTTGCTATATAGAGGTGGTGCTTCTGGGGCTGGGGCATGGTGGATTTTGGTTTTTGTATTAATATGGTTCCCATCAATGGGTGAGATACAAATATTGTGTGACATGTATATGGACAAGGCAGGCATCCCCATGCTCCTGACAATGTCAAAAGAATAATTTGATCTATGCTCTAAAATACAAGAGCCGATCATATACAACTGATGATACAATAATGGTTGTCTCAATGTGAGGTTGAATATAATACCGATCTCGTACATTGGACCCATGGCATTCTCATGGAATGCTATATCTTCATGACTGACGGCTTGCTGGATCTGGGATGGTACATAGTTGTATGTACTCGCTGATTGAGAATCAGAGTCTCTGTGGTACAAGTATGTTGCATCAATCATAAATCTATATAGAAGCACTACTGGGGCTTCTAAACACTATCTCTAACGCAACCCAGAAATCACAAGGGACATAACCTGTTTAGGTCCCTTGAATAGACTCATCAATGTGCTAGAGTCAGGTGACATCCGGGGTCTTCAACCAAATACTGCACGGACCAAACCCTATACGAATCTCAACGGTGCGATGTTGTAGTTGAAGTCGAGCACATGAGAAACAACCATCCCGAGAGGAACTAAGTACTCCTCTCAAGTGGTCCAAGGAATTCATCAATGATGTTAATGAAGCCAAGGTATAGGGACCTCTGGGTCTATCCTCTGGAATATGTGTGTTGTTGTCGATAGAGGGAGACCTGCCCCTAGTCAAGGCAATGATGTTTCCTTGAGTAGAAGCGCGAGGGAAATAACTAAAAGGTGTGAGACAATCTGTGGACTGACCCACTGAATGGGGGGGGGGGGGGGGGAGGGAAAAAATTGAACCGGGGCAGGGGGAGTGTGGTAAACTCAAACTTCCTTTGTTTAGAGTATGACGGCAGGGTGGACCAGGAAGCAAATGAAACTGACTCATGGGAATGGGATCATGGCTGTAATACTGGGAATGTTACTGTAGATGGGAAATAATTGGAGGAGGTGGACACTTTTAATATTGATGGGATCCAAGGAAGACACATTGCAGAGTACTCTGAACAAAGACGACCCAGAGGGGGAATGCTGCCAAACTATTTTTTGTGGGGTGGTGTCTAGGGACACCGTTGTGGTACGATCTCGTGGATTTTTGGCAAGCCCGAGAAGGTAAATGCTCGATGGTGATTTCAATTTTAGAGAGTCTGAAAGCACGAAGAGGAGGTTCTTTTTCATTGGTAGTCTCCTGTGCCCGAAAAAGGATAAAAGCATACATAGGAGATCTCTCCCATCCTGCAGGGGATGAGAGACTTCTTTAACGTTGGTAGTCCAATCAAGTAGGAAAAGGTTAAACCTATACTGACTGAACGGTCATTCAGATACTTTTATGAGCATGAACGAAACCAAGTTTGCTCGGCAATATTTTCTTGATGAGAAGGATGGAAAAGAGATTAACGACAACCTGTGGTGAGAATTTTTGTAAAGTGCAGCCCCTCTGCCTGAGAAAGCATAAAAGTATGCAGAGGGGAATGGTCTTGGCTTGAATATGCCAAGGGGGTCCTTTTCATTTGATGGTCTACATGGTCCGTAAAGGGAGGTAAACAAGACGATGTAGATGCCCTTTCCTATACTTTAGTGAGCGAGAAAGGAAGCAGCTGCGCTCGACTATCTTTTCATTGTTTTAAGGAGTTAGAAAAGAGCTTAAACGAAACTCTAGTATGGTCAACCGATTGTGGTGGCACAAGTGGTGCTCCATGTCAGGACGGTGGACAGTGGTCCAAAGGTCGTTCGCACAGTATGGATGGAGCAGAAGTCTCTCAAACATAACAATACATGCATGGGATAGATCACGGTAGAGGCTCACGAGTTGGTGCGGCAGAGGCACGCAAACTGAGGTGGCTCTCGGATATAGGTCAGGAGAGCATGTGTGTGTGTTGCGGTGGATGAACTTGACTACATGTGATGTGAGTGCAAGTCTGGGGGCAGTTCTATGCTGAATACATGTAAGGAAAATAAATCATTTTGTGGACAATGGTCCAAAGATACGCGTAAGGTGCGGTGGATAGAAAAAATAATAATGTGCTAAAATACAAAACACAACTAAAAAATGGTAACCCTTAATGGGAGGTGGCCCAAAAACCCGCATGAGTAGCGGTATGGGAGTGCGATACAAGCACAGGTCCATAGATGCTTGCATCATCATGTCATGGCTCGCAAATCGAGGTGACTTATGGGAAATGGTCCTGAAATTAGTGTAGTAAACATGAGACAGTGGTCTCATAAAGAGATAGAGGGTGGAATTCTAAAACCAGTGGCACAAACAGTGTCTCAAACGAAGTCCATATGGTCCTGTTATGTTGATTGAAAGAAATTAGGTCAAATGGGGCCTATATAAGGGTGTGATGAGGTGTCATTGTCACTGTTCATTATGGAGTTGGAGAGGTGGGCCTCTCAAAACCCCCTTAAATTTTTCGAAAAAATTAAAATTTTTAATTTACATAATATTAACATAAATGCAGTTAACTAATCATTTAATTAGTTAAAGGTTATCAGCTTATTATTAGAATTCATCTGTTATTTGCATAGAGTGTTTGAACAAATCTTTTCAGTTTACTGACTTGTTTCTTTTTGCGAACATAAGGTGGGGCTGTCATGAAAAACTGGGCTTACTTAGCTTTCGATCTAATGCAGAAAGTTTCTTCTGTCCTTACAGATTACAGGTAAGAAGATTGGCTGCTGCAAGTAAAAATTCTAAAGTCTTATGTACAAGTTTGTTTGCAATTCAAAGTTCAGTAAGACATTAGTGGCTAAATACATATCAATGCTTACTGAGGTAAAATCCAGTATTTGTTCTTCATTCTAGTAGAGGTAGTATTATAGTTCTTAAGATTACTGAACTATCTGATATCTATCATAGTTGTCAGTGTCAAAAGATCTTTAAATAAGATTGTTTACAATTAGAAAACGAAAATCAAAAGTTTATGTCTAAGAAAACACAAATACTCTTACTTCGTAAAGTGTATGAATAAGGGGTTTACAATTTACTGCTTCTAAATTCAAACTATCCACTCATAGGGATATACTCATGCTGATGCACCAGGTCTTATTTACATTACCACTGATTCAACACATACTAAAGCTTATCTTAGGTCTGATGGATCACCTACCGTAAACTGGTTATTATTTTAGTCATTAAAAGTATGTACAACATACAAGTTTCAAGGTCTAACCATTACGTTGATAAAATTTCTCTCAAATGGCTTCACCTTCATATGTGTTAAATTCTAAGTTAAGGACATTTATTCCAGCTGATGCATTCATCAAAAATATTTAGTTGCTATTTCCTCTTGTAAGCATTTATCAAACTTAGATGAATATGGCAAGACCATAAAGGTTAACATTATAAACACAATAGTTACTATGGTTGAATTCTACAACCTCCTTAAAGTCAACCATTAGTATACTCTATAATTACAATATAAGTTTTGGTGGAATACTTGTAAAAATAATATTCTTACTTGAACATATGTATTATATTTCCCTCCTATAATCATGTTACAAGCTTACTCTATTAAGACTGTAAAGTGTTAAATGACAAGTAGTCACTCACCCGGATGAACAGGTCATAAACAAGTCCATGACATTTTAAGTTTATAGTCTTACTTTAAAGATAACTCTTAAAATATTTACCTTAGACATTTCAAGTTTGTATACAAGATGATGTTATTGCACTTACCACTCTAGATATAGTGCTCCTTAAATCAAAAGTTTATTAAATAAAAAAATATCATGTTACAAGGTTCTTTGCCATATAGTTGGTTGTACCCACGATGAACCTAGTGTTATCATTTGATTGCATCGCATGGGTGATAATATAATATAACGTATGGTAATGATTTGTTAAACCTTCCATGGGTGGTAAGTTTCCACGACAAGGTTTACGTATTAACCTAACACTTGTGATAATGTTCCAATGATAGGTTGACTCGACCGGGACTAAGGTATAACTTTGGAGACAGCCGAAAGATTGTCAACACTGGATCCTCATGATTAGCTCAACGAAACTATAGAAAACAAACCCACCGAGGCAAATTATTTGCATGGCGACGTGGCTTCGTTTGGGCCATGCATTGCAGGTTTTAAAAGAGTCTTCACCAAGACCTATCTCATTATCCTCCCTCACCTTCGGCACATGTCCATCCACTGTGAAAGAAAATCGGCCGCTCTGTCGCCTGTGTAGTGCTGCGACTATCTATGGCTTCTCCTCCCTGGTTAGCTTGCCCCATTGCACCAACGTGAAGGCTGTCTCATGGTGCTTCTGTTCATCGTGCATTACTCCTTCTCTTGTTTGCTTTTTCGCTACCTCCATTGTTTAAACTCGAGCCCTTGGCTGTGTCAGTCCTTACCATTTTCCTTCAGTTTATCCAACGAGAGTGGTTCCTTCTTTCGGAAAGTTATGGTTTGAGTTTCACAGTTACTGTGCATTGTTGGAAGGAGTAACAGCTCAGCTTTAGGGTTTTATCTACTCCTTGAGTTTTATGACTCGAGGGTTCCCTGCTGTTAGTGATTCATAAAAGAATTATTCATTTTCTTTTAAAGATAATGGCAAATTTCTTGTATAAACATCTCTTTTCTTTTAATATAAATTTAATAGCCGGACGTATGTTTGTTTTGCAGATACGATCTGCCTCTCTTCTCTGTCTGCACAAAGAGTACGGGTTTGTGGCGATAAGGGGTCATGGTAAGCCCTGGTTTCTCCATGGCTCATCCACCTTGTGTAAACCCTTATGGGGTAATGAGGGATTGTTCATTGCGGCCTGTTAGACACTCATGGCTTTTGGTTGTTTGTTCGTTGTTTATCACCATTTGGTTAAGACCCTAGCTCTATTGTAGGGCTCTCTGGCTTCGGCCGTGAGTGTAAATTTTTGTTTTGTAAATATTACTATGTTTATAGTAAAAGAACAAGAAGTAAGCCTTCATGTGTAATTTCTCAGTACGGTCGTGGGTTAATATTACAGAACTGGGTTTTACAGTCATTACTTTTGTATGTTCTGAATGAATAGGGTTTTTACCCTAAGTTATTATATAAGTATTAATTACTGTTTTCCTTTTCTGCATTCCTTCCTTGCTTACATTATTGAAATTTTGAATACTTACTTACGTTTAATTTAAAACTACGGCTGTGAGTAAAATACTGTTAGTTCCACCATTTGTTGATTTACTTGTCTAATTGGGTTTTATAGGGTTTAACCCTATTTGACAGTGAAGAAAATAACTCTCTTCCTTTTTCTATTAAAATACTGCTAAGTTGAAAAGTGCTTCTGCAAAGTTAGGGTTACTAGTTAGATTTATAGTATGTAATTAAGCTCGATAAAAGAGCATTGTGTACTTCTATTCTTTACTTCCTGCACAAAATGCATTTGATTTGTTTACTGTTAAAAATTATTATTATTAGGGTTTCTGTACCTAGTTTATAATTTGAGTTTCTTATTAATAAGAATTTGTAATTATTGATGTATAGATTATAACCTTTTAATAATATAGGGTTTTTATATCTTTCTTTTTATAATAATTCTAAGTACTTTCAGTATACTTGTAGCTCAGATAGTATAAATAGTTCTGGAATATACTTACAGTAAAAAGAATACTACTTATGTTAATAGTAATAATATTCTTATATTGCATAAATAAAGTACCTTGTTACTATTATAATAACTATATTATCTCTCTCACATTACTATAGCCTCTATATTAATATCCTTAGTTTATTTTTATAAGTATATCGAAAATAGCATTTGTTAATTAATTCTTGTGTAATTTATGCTATACTATCTATGTTCTTTTGTAATTAATTTGTTTTCTTAGTTATGATATTTATTTGTATATATCCAGAATTTAATTAACTCTATCAAGAGTTTATCTTATAAGCACAAATATTAACCTTTGTTCATATTCCAAATAAAAGTTTAACAGCTCTAGAAACTTGTTTGAGCTCAGTCCCAATAAAAAGAAGGAGAATAATGAAATGAAATACATCACAAAACATTCATAAAATCTAGACCAGATTGGTTTGACAGTAGTAGCTAATCATTATATAACTACTCCTACTTTCAGTTTATTATTAGACATATAGTAGTGAAGTTATTCTAATCTGGAAGAAAAGAACTGTATGGTAAAATAGGAAATAAATCTAGTCTACAATCTACTCTCCTATTTATTCTTTACAATATAAAATTACCGAAAGCAAAATACAGTACAAGGAAGTTGTTTTTAACTAAGAACTCATACAACTGTCAATAAAATATCTTTTCTGAAAATAGTTAAAGAAACAAACTACTACTCTGTAATCTCATCATGCTATCCTTATTTAAATTTTACCCCTGTGCTGGAGTACAGTCTGGTAAAACCCAGATGTGGAAAAACACAGTGGGTCTTACTCTTCATCAACAGATTCCATTATTGATAAACTAAAAACATCTACATCCCTAAACCAGTAAAATCTTTATATCATAACATTCAACCATTCATAGTTACTAAAAACATAGACACTTAAGTGACAGAGCTTGTTTAACTTGGACAAACAACAGCAATGGGAGGCCGTACCTCCCTACCAACTCCTGGAGAGTGCTCAAACAACGACTCCTCAGGACCCCCGAGCTTTCTCTAGTCTCCCTGGATGGAAGTAGGTGTAGCAATAGTCAGATACCAGTCTTCAAACTCAGTATAAATCTATAACTTATCAGTAAGTTCTCCCAGCTAACAAGCTGTAATAAACCAAGTTACTGCAGCAATCCTCTCAGAACAACTTCCTTACTATTTTTCCTTTTTCCCCAAATGAATTTCCTGAATAGCATTCCACCTGAATATTTCTTCTCTAGAAAATATCTGAGAAACCTCAGCTCTATTGATTGGGTACTTTTAAAAGATTGCCTAGGTCTTTTTTAGGTTAGTTGTCATTTAATGAGCCACCTGCTCTGATCCCACTTTCTTGGGGGATCATGACCCCAAATATAGGGAAGTTTCCACCTGCAACTTAGGAAGTGTTTGAGGATGATGCCACTTGTCTTTTGTCCTCCACCTAGTTCCATCCACCAGTTTGACTAGTAACCTCTTTTTAATAGCTCTCCCATGGTGTTGTCTCCACAATTTATTTATTAATAATAAAATATTCTGAATTACATTCCACTTCTGTTGACTTTGCTGAGTCATCAGTTCCTACTTATTATTAAATTTAACATAATGTCTAAGGAATATAATTAAAACAATTAACATTATTTTACAAAATTGGGGTATGTGACATACACACCCCCTTAAAATGTAACATCGTCCTTGATGTTACTTATTCTTCCTCCTCTGCAACCTCCTGGAACAGATTCGGGTATGCTTTCCTCATCTTACTTTCATGTTCCCGGGTAGCTTCTTCAGGACTAATATGCTTCCATTGCACCTTCAACTCTCCAATTGTGCGGTTCCGCAGAGTAATTTCCCTCCTCCCGAGGATACAGTCCGGTTCCACCAGAACTTCTCCTTCTGGTTCCACCTATACAACATTCCAATCAATCACATGAGTAGCATCATGAACATACTTTTTCAGAACAAAAATATGAAAAACATTATGCACTTTCAAGTTAGGTGGTAATGCTAGCTGATATGCAACTTGACCAATTCTGGATAAAATTTCAAACGGACCACAATAACGTGGTGCTAGTTTTGCACAACTCCCCAGTCTTAGGGAGATTTTCTTTGGTCTTACCTTTATAAACACGTGCTCACCCACCTGGAACTCTTTGGGAGTTCTTTTCAAATCTGCTTGGCTCTTTTGCTGATCCTGTGCTACCTTCAAATTTTCCTGCACTTGTTTCACAATCTGTTCCATTTCCTTCAATAATTCAGGTCCTAACACTAATCTATCTACTCGATTATTCCAGGAGATAGGAGTGTTGCATTTACGCCCATACAAAATTTCAAATGGACTAAACTTAGCTGATGAGTGATAGTTATTATTATATGCAAACTCTGCTAAATGCAAGTAGTCCTCCCACTTACCTAGCTGATCCTTAACATACATTCTTAACAGATCTTCCAGCACCTGATTCACTCTTTCAGTCTGTCCGTCCGTCTGAGGATGGAAAGAGGTGCTGAAATTCAGTGTTGTGTTTAATCCCTTAAACAAGGACCTCCAAAAATTCCCTGTGAATTTAGGATCCCTGTCTGAAATAATAACCTTAGGTACTCCATGTAACCTAAAAATCTGCTTTAAAAATATATCAGCTATATTAGGAGCCTTGTAAGTAGTCTTGATAGGAATGAAATGTGCTACTTTACTTAACTTGTCAACCACCACCATAATTGAATCATTCTGATTCCGATTTTTGGGCAATCTAGTAATAAAATCCAAGCTGATTACTTCCCATTTCCAACTAGGAATAGGCAAAGGTTGCAGTAAACCAGCTGGATGTTGGTGTTCAGTTTTTACTTGTTGACAATCCAAACATCTAGCTATGTATTCAGCTACTTCAGATTTCATATTATGCCAGAAATATTCTTTTCTTAACATGGTTATAGTCTTTTGGTAGCCTGGATATCTTGAGTAAGGTGTTTTATGAATTTCGTCTAGTATCAGCAATTTAACCTTCGGAACATTAGGCACATACAGTTTGTCCTTAAACAATAAAAATCCATCTTTATTTAGAATATAAACTTTTATTAAGCTTTCTGTAGGTTCTTCTTTAGCTGTAATTTGTAATTTTTTATAAATTTCATCCTGTTTTATCCCTTCTGTCAGCTGTTCATTTAAATCAGTAGCATAAGTGCTGATTGCTGTTGTAAAATTCAGCTTTGCATTTATGCTTAAAGCATCAGCCACCTTATTTTCTTTTTCTTTTATGTGTTGAATTTCGAAGTCATATTCACTCAAGAAGGCCAACCACCTTGCTTGTCTTTCATTTAAGTTGGGATGATCTAAAAGGTATTTCAGACCTTTATTATCAGTCATTAAAATAAACTTTCTTTCTATTAAGTGGTGTCGCCACATTTTTAAAGCATGTATAACAGCTGCAAGTTCTAAATCATAAGTTGCATAATTCTTTTCGTGGATCTTTAACTTCCTGGACTCATAGGCAATGACATGCCCGTCTTGAGTCAGCACACCGCCTAAACCATCATTACAAGCATCGGTGCATACCACAAAATCCTTATTAGGATATGCTATTCTTAGATTAGGCGCACTTGTTAATAAGGTTTTTAATTTCTTAAAACTTTCTTCACATTTTAAGTTCCAATCGAATTTCTTGCCTTTCTTTTGCAAGAAAGTGATTGGATTAGCTATTTTTGAAAAGCCTTCAATGAATCTTTGGTAATAACCGGTAATTCCCATGAATGACCTAACATCTGTTACCTCTTTTGGAACCAGACAATCTTCTATTGCCTGAATCTTTTCAGGATCAACTGAAATCCCTTCCTTAGTCACTACATGACCTAAGTACTGGATTTCATCCTTAAAGAAATCACACTTGCTGAACTTTGCAAAAAATTTGTTGCTCTCGCAGCTCTTGTAAAACTATCCATAAGTGTTCCTTATGTTCCGCTTCATTTTTAGAATAAATTAAGATATCATCGATAAACACGACAACAAATTTATCTAAGTACTTTTGCATTATATTATTCATTAGGCACATAAAGACAGCTGGGGCATTGGTAAGCCCAAATGGCATTACAACAAATTCGTAATGTCCATACCTTGTCCTGGA
The DNA here is from genome assembly GCA_001517045.1 of Pseudotsuga menziesii. NCBI lineage: Eukaryota > Viridiplantae > Streptophyta > Pinopsida > Pinales > Pinaceae > Pseudotsuga > Pseudotsuga menziesii. The sequence continues at coordinate 258,408 of LPNX011205519.1, read as the reverse complement.
GGTTGTCTTGAAAATGTCCTCATCTTTAATCCTTACCTGATGATATCTTGATCTCAGGTCTATCTTTGAGAACACCGTAGTTCCACGTAGCTAGTTAAAAAGATCATCTATGCGGGGAAATGGACATCTGTTTTTAATGGTCATCTTGTTTAGTTGACGGTAATCTATGCATAGTCGCATAGTTCCGTCTTTCTTTTTGACAAAGATGACTGGTGCTCCCCAAGGGGACACACTGGGTCGAATGTACTTCTTATCTATTAACTCCTTTAGCTGTGATTTTAGTTCATTAAGTTCTAAAATATTCGTATGATATGGAGCTTTTGAGCTAGGTACCGCACCTGGCACCAATTCAATAGTGAAATCCAGTTCCCTCCTGGGAGGTAATCCTGGAATTTCCTCTGGAAAGACATCAGTAAATTCATTTAAAACAGGAATATCTTCTATTTTTAACTTATCTTTTTCAGACCTACTTGCCTCATCTATAATGGTTACAGCATAGGCTTTACACCCTTTCCCGACTGCTCTTTTAAGTTGTAATGCAGAAATCTACCTAATTACAGTTTTCATAGGAATACCTTTAACTGTTACTGGTTGTTCATTATTATTTACGCACGTAAAGGTTTTATAAAAATAGTTTAAAACTACCTTGTGCTGCTCTAACCAATCCATACCAATTAGTAAATCATACGAGCCAAGTGGCAGAATGTTAAGCTTAACTGTAGTTTTAAAATCATTCAGAAATAAGGAACATTCTTTCACATAACATGTTACTTTCCTTTTTGCCCCAGTGGCTAATTGAACTAACCAGGAACTATCAAACTTTTCAACAGTCAATTTACACTTTTCCACTATCTGAGGTGAAACATAACTAAGACTAGCTCCTGGATCAATTAAAATGGTTACAGGGGTTTGATTAACCATACCTTCCACTTCCACCATGGAAGTCTAATAGTCAGCTTGGCGGTTCTCCAAAGCTGCATTTATTCTGGGCATAGTCCTTGCAAGTTCTCCAACAGTCATTTCATCCTGCACAGTGTGAATATTGTTGTTTGACTTTTTCCGATTTGGGAAGACCGAGGCATAGTGAGGGCCATTACATTCCTAGCACTTAACGGGCTCCTTTCGTTCAAAATTCTTAGTGAAATTCCCATGATTGTTTGCAGCTTCCTTGCCTTTAAAGTTACTGGAATTATTAGAATTATTAGAAGCACCATTTCTATTTCCCTGGAAGTTCTTACTGTTAGAATAATTTATGTTCTTATTATTCTTGAAATTCTTCTAGGGTACAAATTCCTTTTTCTTGAACTCAGGCTGATTACTGTTCTTTTTAGCCTTCCAGTTGGCTATACCTTCTTTCTTCTTGTTCTGTTAAAAACAGAAATTAGCCTTTCGCATGGCTTCCTCCAGATTTTTCGGGTTATCATACTCAATTCTGTCCTTGATATGATATGGCAGATAGCTGAGAAACCACTGCACTTTAGGTTTCTCGTCGACTAAATAAGGTACATACCTCAACAAGCCTAAGAATTTACTGTTTAAATCCTTCATAGTCATGGATCCTAACTTTAATTCATAAAATTCTTTAGCTCTTTCTTCATAATATTGTTCGGACATAAATTTCTTCTTGAAGTACCTTTTAAAGGTACTCCAATTAACTTCTTTTTTCTTGATCCCCTTGACTCTTTTCAGATCTTTCCACCATATGTCTGCTTTTCCAGAGAGATTATAGATGGCCATTCTTGCCTTCAGCTGATTTGAATAATTGTATATCTGAAAATACTTCCTCATCCCAGATAACCAAGACTCTGCTTCTTTCCCTTTTTCAGTCTCTCCGTTAAAAGTTGGGGGTTTTATTTTTTTAAACTCCCCGAAAATCTCTTCATATGGTCTGTATTTCTTCTTTCTATCATACAACTCAGCCTCACTACTATCACTAGTAGTGTAGTAGCTTTGTTGTTCCCTGAACCCTTCAGATGATGAATTGCTTTCAGCTTTAGCTAGTTTCATCTTTTTAGATCCTTTCAGATGGCTAGCTTCCTCAAATTCGGATCTTTTGCTCCTCCCTTTAGTCTGAAATTTTTCCATCAAAATTTGGTTCAACTCTTCTTGAGTTTTCAAAATCCTTTCATTGTCCTTCTTGACTGATTCCATTTCAGTCTTCAAATCCTTTATAGTCTGCATCAGCTCTGAAGAATGAGTAGTTACCTCTTCTAACATAGGTTCTCTGGACATTTATCTTGTCTCAGTGTTTGGAGACTCCTCCTCAGCATATTATTCTAGATTCTCCATACCTGCCTGTTAGATTCAGAAAAAGAAATTTTTTGCTTCTTTACATAAAACAGAATATAGGTTAGTATATTGTTTCTACTGTTCTATGGAAACTAGTTGGGCTGCAATAAGGCCTAGTATTTGAACCATGCTCTGATACCACATGTCAAAACCCCCTTAAATTTTCTGAAAAATTTAAAATTTTTAATTTACATAATATTGACATAAATGCAGTTAACTAATCATTTAATTAGTTAAAGGTTATCAGCTTATTATTAGAATTCATCTGTTATTTGCATAGAGTGTTTGAACAAATCTTTTCAGTTTACTGACTTGTTTCTTTTTGCGAACATAAGGTGGGGCTATCATGAAAAACTGGGCTTACTTAGCTTTCGAGCTAATGCAGAAAGTTTCTTCTGTCCTTACAGATTACAGGTAAGAAGATTGGCTGCTGCAAGTAAAAATTCTAAAGTCTTATGTACAAGTTTGTTTGCAATTCAAAGTTCAGTAAGCCATTAGTGGCTAAACACATATCAATGCTTACTGAGGTAAAATCCAGTATTTGTTCTTCATTCTAGTAGAGGTAGTATTATAGTTCTTAAGATTACTGAACTATCTGATATCTATCATAGTTGTCAGTGTCAAAATATCTTTAAATAAGATTGTTTACAATTAGAAAACGAAAACGAAAATCAAAAGTTTATGTTTAAGAAAACACAAATACTCTTACTTCGTAAAGTGTATGAATAAGGGGTTTACAATTTACTGCTTCTAAATTCAAACTATCCACTGATAGGGATATACTCATGTTGATGCACCAGGTCTTATTTACATTACCACTGATTCAACACATACTAAAGCTTATCTTAGGTCTGATGGATCACCTACCGTAAACTGGTTATTATTTTAGTCATTAAAAGTATGTACAACATAAAAGTTTCAAGGTCTAACCATTACGTTGATAAACTTTCTCTTAAATGGCTTCACCTTCATATGTGTTAAATTCTAAGTTAAGGACATTTATTCCAGCTGATGCATTCATAAAAAATATTTAGTTGCTATTTCCTCTTGTAAGCATTTATCAAACTTAGATGAATATGGCAAGACCATAAAGGTTAACATTATAAACACAATAGTTACTATGGTTGAATTCTACAACCTCCTTAAAGTCAACCATTAGTATACTCTATAATTACAATATAAGTTTTGGTGGAATACTTGTAAAAATAATATTCTTACTTGAACATATGTATTATATTTCCCTCCTATAATCATGTTACAAGCTTACTCTATTAAGACTGTAAAGTGTTAAATGACAAGTAGTCATTCACCCAGATGAACAGGTCATAAACAAGTCCATGACATTTTAAGTTTATAGTCTTACTTTAAAGATAACTCTTAAAATATTTACTTTAGACATTTCAAGTTTGTATACAAGATGATGTTATTGCACTTACCACTCTAGATATAGTGCTCCTTAAATCAAAAGTTTATTAAATAAAAAAATATCATGTTACAAGGTTCTTTTCCATATAGTTGGCTGTACCCACGATGAACCTAGTGTTATCATTTGATTGCATCGCATGGGTGATAATATAGTATAACGTATGGTAATGATTTGCTAAACCTTCCATCGGTGGTAAGTTTCCACGACAAGGTTTACATATTAACCTAACACTTGTGATAATGTTCCAATGATAGGTTGACTCGGCCGGGACTAAGGTATAACCTTGGAGACAGTCGAAATATTGTCAACACTGGATCCTCATGATTAGCTCAATGAAACTATAGAAAACAAACCCACCGAGGAAAATTATTTGCATGGGGACATGGCTTCGTTTGGGCCATGCATTGCAGGTTTTAAAAGAGTCTTCCCCAAGACCTAGCTCATTATGTTCCCTCGCCTTCGGCACTTGTCCATCCTCTGTGAAAGGAAACCGGCCGCTCTGTCGCATGTGTAGTGCTGCGACTGTCTATGGCTTCTCCTCCCTGGTTAGCTTGCCCCATTGCACCAACGTGAAGGCCGTCTCATGGTGCTTCTGTTCATCATGTGTTACTCGTTCTCTTGTTTTCTTTTTCACTGCCTCCATTGTTTAAACTCGAGCCCTTGACTGTGTCAGTCCTTACCATTTTCCTTTAGTTTATCCAACAAGAGTGGTTCCTTCTTTCAGAAAGTTATGGTTTGAGTTTCACCGTTAATGTACGTTGTTGGAAGGAGTAACAGCTCGTCTTTAGGGTTTTATCTACTCCTTCAGTTTTATGACTCGAGGGTTCCCTGCTGTCAGTGATTCATGAGTGTTGTAACGCCGTTTCTTTTACAACTGAATGGAAGACTACTTACTCGTGCTGGTCGCTAGTCGCTGCATTGCTGTTTATGACTTTCAGTTGCTAAGGTAAAATAATTATTCATTTTCTTTTAAAGATAATGAAAAATTTCTTGTATAAACATCTCTTTGCTTTTAATATAAATTTAACAGCCGAACGTATGTTTGTTTTGCAGATACGATCTTCCTCTCTTCTCTGTTTGCACAAAGAGTACGGGGTTGTGGCGATAAGGGGCCACGGTAAGCCCTGGTTTCTCCATGGCTCATCCACCTTGTGTAAACCCTTATGTGGTAATGAGGGATTGGTCGTTGCGGCCTGTTAGACCCTCATGGCTTTTGGTTGTTTGTTCGTTGTTTATCACCGTTTGGTTAAGACCCTAGCTCTATTGTAGGGCTCTCTGGCTTCGGCCGTGAGTGTAAATTTTTGTTTTGTAAATATTAGTGTGTTTATAGTAAAAGAACAGGATATAAGCCTTCATGTGTAATTTCTCAGTACGGCCGTGGGTTAATATTACAGAACTGGGTTTTACAGTCATTACTTTTGTATATTCTGAATGAATAGGGTTTTTACGCTAAGTTATTATATAAGTATTAATTACTATTTTCCTTTTCTGCATTCCTTCCTTGCTTACATTATTGAAATTTTGAATACTTACTTACGTTTAATTTAAAACTACGACTATGAGTAAAATACTGTTAGTTCCACCGTTTGTTGATTTAGTTGTATAATTGGTTTTTATAGGGTTTAGGGCCCTATTTGATAGTGAAGAAAATAACTTTGTTCATTTTTCTATTAAAATACTGCTAAGTTGAAAAGTGCTTCTGCAAAGTTAGGGTTGCTAGTTAGATTTATAGTATGTAATTAAGCTCGATAAAAGAGCATCGTGTACTTTTGTTGTTTACTTCTTGCACAAAATGCATTTGATTTGTTTACTGTTAAAAAGTATTATTATTAGGGTTTCTGTACCTGGTTTATAATTTGACTTTCTTATTAATAAGAATTTGTAATTATTGATGTATAGTTTATACCCTTTTAATAATATAGGGTTTTTATATCTTTCTTTTTATAACAATTCTAAGTACCGTCAGTATACTTGTAGCTCAGACAGTATAAATAGTTCTGGAATATACTTACAATAATAAGAATACTACTTATGTTAATAGTAATAATATTCTTATATTGCATAAATAAAGTACCTTATTACTATTATAATAACTATATTATCTCTCTGAGATTACTATAGCCTCTATCTTAATATCCTTAGTTTATTTTTATAAGTATATCGAAAATAGTATTTGTTAATTAATTCTTGTGTAATTTACGCTATACTATTTATGTTCTTTTGTAATTAATTTGTTTTCTTAGTTATGTTATTTATTTGTATATATCCGGAATTTAATTAACTCTATCCAGAGTTTATCTTATAAGCACAAATATTAACCTTTGTTCATATTCTAAATAAAAGTTTAACAGCTCTGGAAACTTGTTTGAGCTCAGTCCCAATAAAAAGAAGGAGAATAATGAAATGAAATACATCACAAAACATTCATAAAATCTAGACCAGATTGGTTTGACAGTAGTAGCTAATCATTATATAACTACTCCTACTTTCAGTTTATTATTAGACATATAGTAGTGAAGTTATTCTAATCTGGAAGAAAAGAACTGTATGGTAAAACAGGAAATAAATCTAGTCTACAATCTACTCTCCTATTTATTCTTTACAATATAAAATTACTGAAAGCAAAATACAGTACAAGGATGTAGTTTTTAACTAAGAACTCATACAACTGTCAATAAAATATCTTTTCTGAAAATAGTTAAAGAAACAAACTACTACTCTGCAATCTCATCATGCTATCCTTATTTAAATTTTACCCCTGTGCTGGAGTATGGTCTGGTAAAACCCAGATGTGGAAAAACACAGTGGGTCTTACTCTTCATCAACAGATTCTATTATTGATAAACTAAAAACATCTACATCACTAAACCAGTAAAATCTTTATATCATAACATTCAACCATTCATAGTTACTAAAAACATAGACAGTTAAGTGACAGAACCTGTTTAACTTGGACAAACAACAGCAATGGGAGGCCGTTCCTCCCTACCAACTCCTGGAGAGCGCTCAAAAAACGACTCCTCGGGACCCCCGAGCTTGCTCTAGTCTCCCTGGATGGAACTAGGTGTAGCAATAGTCAGATACCAGTCTTCAAACTCAGTATAAATCCAGAACTTATTAGTAAGTTCTCCTAGATAACAAGCTGTAATAAACCAAGTTACTGCATCAATCCTCTCAGAACAACTTCCTTACTATTTTCCCTTTTTCCCCAAATGAATTTCCTGAATAGCATTCCACCTGAATGTTTCTTCTCTGGAAAATATCTGAGCAACCTCAGCTCTATTGATTGGGTACTTTTAAAAGATTGCCTAGGTCTTTTTTGGGTTAGTTGTCATTTAATGAGCCACCTGGTCTGATCCCACTTTCTTGGGGGATCATGACCCCAAATATAGGGAAGTTGACACCTGCAATTAAGGAAGTGTTTGAGGATGCTGCCACTTGTCTTTTGCCCTCCACCTAGTTCCATCCACCAGTTTGACCAGTAACCTATTTTTAATAGCTATCCCATGTTGTTGTCTCCACAATTTATTTATTAATAATAAAATATTATGAATTACATTCCACTTCTGTTGACTCTGCTGAGTCATTAGTTCCTACTTAGCATTAAATTTAACATAATGTATCAGGAATATAATTAAAACAATTAACATTATTTTACAAAATTGGGTTATGTGAGAGGGCCCTAAATCTTCATTTGCTGATTTCTCTTGATCTGACCGACAGTTTCAAGTGCCGCGAATTGCAGGTAAGAGCTCTCGCTGGATCTCATCTTTTTGGTGTTTTATTTTCTGGATTTGGTCACTTGGAGTCCCTCCATGAGTGTTTTTGGGTTTCATGGAGCTAAGTTGCACCTTTCGAAGGAAAAGGTGGAACCTGGTTGCATCTGTGGGGCATTTTTGAGCGACCTGGTCGCTCATTTGGCCCAAACAGGTGCGACTTGGCCTCTATTGGGTGTTTTTTGATGATAGCTGTGGCTGACATTTGGGTTTTTGCTTGTGTAGGATGGTTGAGATCAAGTGGCGAGAGAGAGACTACAAAGACCTTCGGGAGGCATCATTACAGGACAGGAATGTGAGAGATACACTGGCGCATTGCGAATTGCTGAAGTTCATGAGGATACCCCTCATGAAGAGCTTGGGCTTGCCGTTGCAAACATTGGTGAGTTTCTAGGATGTTGACGAGGAGGTATTCCTCTTTTAGGGCCAGTGTATCGAGATTACGCTAGAAGATGTGTAATTCCTTACTGGGCTCCCTATGTTGGGAGTGGTTGGTGATTTGGCACTTGTGTTGTCTCGAGGGGAGACATTGGAGGAGTCGTGTGATATGAATTGTTACGATACGATGTATGCGTGTGGCTCCTATATCCTGATGTGTGACATCGTGGATTTATTGACACGGGCAATGGTGACACTATTACTGCGTATCTTGGGTTCCACAGGGAGCCACAAGATCTCTGATGGGCAGATTCAGCTAGTAGAGCATGATATAGGGGGCACGTACTATGTGTTGATGTATTTGTAACTTCAGAATGTATTCATCTATGTATTTTATGTATTGTAACCCGATTTTTATTTCAGGATGTATCTATTATGTATTTGAGTCATGTTTTCATGCCCCGATGTTTCGATCGGGACGATCAATAATGTAAAAAATTCATGTCAAGTCATAGTGGGTAACCCTCCGATTGTCTAAGGGTTAAAGTCCCCACAATTCTGGGGCACTAGGGTTATTAGACTCTCCAAGTAGAGGTCGGCCCTAATAGGGTTTTAGTCACATAGGTATTAGTATAAATAGAGAGCTAGGATCTCTATTTAGCACATATCACTCACACACTCAAGTGTAGCACATAGTTGAGGAAGGAAGAAGACACTGGGGCTAGACAAGAAGAAGATTACTGCTGTCGGGAGTGCATCTTACTATTTTGGGGTTTTACATCTTGTGTTGATTCTATCTCTGAGGAAGTTGCGGGGTTTTCTCCATTTATGGTTTCCTCGATCAAAACATTGTGTTCATTGTCTCTTGTGTTTGATTTTTGTACTTGTTATTCTCTCAGTAAAGATCCTAACACAATGCTAGCTTAATGTTGAAAAACTAACATGGTATCAGAGCTAACCTGAGAAGAAGACACTGTGCAGCTACGGGAACTAGGGATTCCTATTTTGTGGATCTTCCTCCACATATTTTCAGCAAAAGTAAGGTGGAATAACTCTCCTCCTTAGGGCGCATCTTTCTATCGAAGCAGAATCCAATTCTGAGGTTTTTCAGTTTTGGACCTATCACTGCTGTCGGAAATTAGGGCTTTTCACAGAAGAGGAATTTTTTAGTAAGCCCAGGCCTAGAAGGATCTCCTCCCCAAAATCGAAGTTTGGGACAAATTTGAAGGCATTTGGGTAGACAGTACTCTGAAAAAGAAAAACCCGAATTTGCTCCTAAACCAGCTCTGTAGGATTTCAGCTCAAGTTTCAAATCCGACATCTTGAACTTGGTAAGATCTAAAATCTTTTGTATTTCCATTTGAGGTTCTCATTTAAGATGTCTCATCATACCAAGCTTGATGAAAAGCTTAAGGGAGCTGAAAAATTTCGAGCCTGGAAGTATAGGATCTCCTTGGTCTTGGAAGAAAATGATATAGACTCCTACATTCATGAGGAGGTTCCAGTTCCAGAGGGAGATGAGGCAAAGGCCTTACACAAGAAGAATATGGTTATGGAAAAGAGGATCATTTCCAATTCTATAAAGGATCACCTTATCAAGAATGGGGTTGCAGAATGGAATAACAGAACTGTCATGGAAGCTGCGAAAACAATGCTTCATGATCAAGACCTTCCTATGCATCTTTGGGCAGAAGCTACCAGAACAATGGTGTATGTACAGAACTGTACTCCACATAGAGTACTCGAGAACAAGACTCCTGAAGAAGTCTTCTCTGGCAAGAAACCGGAAGTCAGCCATCTCAAAATATTCGGTTGTCCTGTGTACATCCACATTCCAAAAGAGAAGAGGACTAAATTAGATCCTTCAGGAAAGAAGGGTATATTTGTGGGATACTTTGAAAGCTCGAAGGCTTACAAAATATATTTCCCAAGATATAAGAAGATTGACATCAGCAAGAATGTGACATTTGATGAAGACACAACTTACAACAAATCCAGAAAGAGACCTGCTAAAGAGCCTAAAGAAGTAGAAGCACCCAGAATTCATGATACAACTATGAATGAAGAAACTCAAGAAGAAGATCGAGAATTTGAAGAACCACAAAGACCTATAGATCCACCTATGGAGAAGAATCCTCATAAGAGGAAACCTACTTGGTTACGGAAACTTATCCAAGGTGCAGAGAGATATGGGGCTCCATAAGAGAATCATAGAGAAAGAAAGAGGACCAGATCTTGTTTCGGGTATGTAGCTTTATTATGTGATTTCATTGATAAAGAACCTTCCAGTTATGAAGAAGCATCATAATAGAAAGAATGGAAGGATGCTATGATCGAAGAGTACCAATCGATCATGAAGAATGATGTTTGGGATGTTGTCCCAATACTAGATAGGAAGTCAGTTGTAACCTCCAAATGGATCTACAAGATCAAACATGTTGCAGATGGTAGCATTGAAAAGTATAAGGCAAGATTTGTAGCTCGAGGTTTCTATCAGAAATAGGGAATAGACTATGAGGAGACCTTTGCACCAGTAGCCAGATACACTTCCATTAGATCAGTACTTACTCTGGCTGTAGTGATGAAATGGAAGATACACCAAATGGATGTCAAGCCTGCTTTCTTGAATGGTGTAGTGGAAGAGGAAGTGCATGTAGAACAACCACTCAGTTTTGAGACACATGAAAGGGAGTATCATGTATGCAGATTGAAGAAATCCCTGTACAGTTTGAAATAGGCACCCAGGACATGGTATGGCAGAATTGATATCTTTCTATCTAGTTTGGGCTTTACCAAGAGTAAAGCAGATTCCAACCTTTAATACAAGGTTGAAGATGACAACCCAGTGATGCTTCTACTATATGTAGATGATCTGTTTGTGACAGGTATGGATGGGTTGATTACTGATACAAAGAGAAAGCTTGTTGTCAAGTTCGAGATGAAGGACTTGGGTATGATGCATTACTTTCTAGGAATGGAGGTGTCGCAGAGTGCGGATGGAATCTTCCTTGGAAAAAGGAAGTGTGTAGTAGAGATCCTGAAGATGTTTGGGATGATGGACTGCAAGATTATGGCCACACCTATGGGATCGATCCTGAAGCTATTGAATAATGCTTCTTCAGAGATAGTTGATGCTATGATGTATCATCAAATGATTGGGTCATTGATGTACCTGACGAACACAAGACCAGACATTTTCTTTGCTATGAACACCTTGAGCCAGTTCCTGACAGATCCAAGAAATGTTCACTTAATTGTTGCAAAGCATATTCTGAGGTACTTGAGGGGTACAATTGATTATGGGCTCAAGTATGATGCAAATAAAAAGATTAACCTGGAGGGTTATGTTGATTCAGATTGGGCAGGCAGTGCCATCGATAGGAATAGCACTTCAGGGTGTTGCTTCAGTATGGGATCAAGCATGATCTATTGGTTTAGCAGGAAGCAATCCTGTGTGGCACTGAGTATAGCTGAAGCAGAGTATGTCACAACTTGTTCAGCTAGTTGTGAGGTAGTATGGCAGTGGAAGCTACTGTCCGATATATTTGATCTCCAGATGGATGCTACTTGTATACATTATGACAACCAAAGTTATGTGAAGTTGTGAGAGAATCCAGTGTTCCATGACAAGTTAAAGCATATCAAGATCAAGTATCACTATATCAGGGATATGGTGCAGAGGGGAGCAATGAAGCTCCAATATGTTGCGAGGAGGAATAGATGGCTGATGTGTTGATGAAGCCATTAGCTAGAGTGAAGTTTGAGTACTTCAGGGAGAAGCTTGGTGTTCTACAGATTGATATTTTCTCCAAGGGAAAGTGATGAGTCCCAAAGCCATTTTGATGAGCAGGTCAGATATAAGGGTTGAGCCATTTTGTTCATGGCTAAAGGATTTAGTTCCTTCCATGTCAGATATGAGTTCTGGCCATTCTGTCAAGTAGGACAAATGTAAGGGCTACCACCATTCTGATGAGTAGGTCAAATGTAAGGGCAGAGCCATTCTTTTCATGGCTAAAGGATTTGGTTCCTCCCATGTCAGATGTGAGTGGTGGCAATTCTGTCGAGTAGGACAGATGTAAGGGCTACCACCATTCTAATGAGTAGGTCAGATGTAAGGGCAGAGCCATTCTGTTCATGGCTAAAGGATTTAGTTCCTTCCATGTCAGATATGAGTGCTGGCCATTCTGTCGAGTAGGATAGATGTAAGGGCTACCACCATTCTGACAAGCAGGTCATATGTAAGGGCAGAACCATTCTGTGCATGGCTAAAGGATTTGGTTCCTCCCATGTTAGATGTGAGTGCTGGCCATTCTGTCAAGTAGGATAGATGTAAGGGCTACCACCATTCTGATGAGCAGGTCATATGTAAGGGCAGAGCCATTCTAACGAGTAGGTCAGATGTGAGTACTGGCCATTCTGATGTAGGATGAGCTCCTACATAGATGTAAGGGCTACCTCCTTTCTGACGAGTAGCTTAGATGTGAGTGCTGGCCATTCTAATGTGACTATAGGATTAGGTCCTATATGATCAGATATAAGGCTACCGCCTTTCTAACGAGCAGGTCAGATGCGATTGTTGTCCATTCTGACGAGTAGGTCATATGTAAGGGCTACCAAAGACCTACAAGGAGGTAGGCGTACACCCAGCATGAAATAACACTGGCTCTGTAGAACTTCCTATGATGAGATAGTACACACATGATGATGACCAGGTGAGATCCAGATCGAGCTATGATCTAGATCTAGTTATGATGACTCCAAGAGATCTAGATCGAGTGATGATTCAGATCCAGTAGTGATGATCCAAATCTAGTTTAGTGATGATGATCCAGATCGAGAGATGATCCAAATCTAGTGATGATGTCTGATGATGATCCAGATTCGAAAGATGAAGATGACTTGAAGACTCATAAGACTCGAGATGTAGAGGAAGAGATGATCTAGTTTATACAGAGAAGAAGACCAATGCTGAAAATTGTGTCTAAAGAATACCTTCTTAGTTAAGAGGGAGTGTTGATGTATTTGTAACTTTGGAATGTATTCATCTATGTATTTTATGTATTGTAACCCGATGTTTATTCCAGGATGTATCTATTATGTATTTGAGTCATGTTGTCATGCCCCGATGTTCCGATTGGGAGGATCAATAGTGTAAAAAAGTCATGTCAAGTCATAGTGGGTAACCCTCCGATTGTCTAAGGGTTAAAGTCCCTGCAGTTCCGAGGCACTAGGGTTATTAGACTCTCCAAGTAGAGGTCGGCCCTAGTAGGGTTTTAGTCATGTCGGGATTAGTATAATAAGAGAGCTGGGATCTCTATTTAGCACACATCACTCACACACTCAAGTGTAGCGCGTAGTTGAGGAAGGAAGAAGACACTGAGGCTAGACAAGAAGAAGATTACTGCTGTCAGGAGTGCATCTTACTGTTTTGGGGTTTTACATCTTGTGCTGATTCTATCTTTGAGGAAGTTGCGGGGTTTTCTCCATTTATGGTTTCTCTAATAAAAACACTATGTTCATTGTCTCTTGTGTTTGATTTTTGTACTTGTTATTCTCTCAGTAAATATCCTAACATAATGCTAGCTTAATGTTGGAAAACTAACACTAGGAATGCGGCCAGGTGTACCTTCAGGCTGTTCGGCATCAGCGAAACAAGTCGAAGACATCTGGGGTAGGATTTTGTTTTGGCTCCTTCTTGTGTACTTTCTTCTTTGAGAAAGTACCTACACTGCATCCGCACTGAGCTGTGCAGGATAGTGATCCATGGGAGCCACGGATGTACCGGTGGTGGCAGATGATGATTGGACAGGGTGGAGGCAGAGTGAGATTTTTTTACTGAGGAGCTATTAGAGTAGTGGCGATAGCTTCCAATGGTGATCGAGGATTACCCGTACGTGGGTATGGACAATCAAGGGGACCCCGATATGCCCCGACCTCCAGGCCAGGCATGGGGACCATTTGGTATGTATGTGTAATGTTTTTTGTGTTCATCTTTATACATAGTGTAGTTTGAGCTGGTTGATAGATGTATGTGTGGACTGATGGTGTCCTTATTTGTGTGTCCAGATATTGGTCCTCGCCCACTGCCCAGGCATTGGAGGTGGGTAGTTACCATTTCTCTTGTGACAGTTCCTGCTGGGAGCTCCCGCAGGCGATGACGGGAGATGGATGGAGTGCTACCCTATTTGGAGCGGCTTGCTACTGGGGTCTCTGATGATGGCTGGTAGCATCTGAGTAGTGAGATGATTGCCGCTATTCACAACCTTCCTCTAGAGTGGACTAGTGTGATGAGGAAGATGGCTATGGCTTGTGAGCACTTTCACCGGGCGGCGAGAGGTGATCTTCCTGCAGAGGATGAGTCCTCTGAGGAAGACGATGACATAGAGTCAGATGATGAGTCTGAGTCAGATTAGGAGGCTAGTGGGGTTGTCCCTAGTGCATTGGTGCACTTAGGGGTTTTTGTGTCGCTATGTATATCCTGTTGAGAAAGCATATGTGGCTTCTCATTTTTGTATTGGACATGTTTTGGACATGCGACTTATCTATTTATCTATATACATTTTTTACGCACGTGGATGCACTTCTATGGTTTTATTATGTGAGTCCTTTTATGATGACGTGGAATGCAAATGCCTATGTGATGTATTAGTACACTGTGTGTGTATTTTTTAATATGATTATGCATGATGTTGTGGTTGTATGTTTCCTATATGCGATTGTGAATGTGACAATCTAGAATATCATTAGCCATTTGATCTGTGACACTATTGAGGTTTCTGGGAACATATGTGAATGTGATGGATTGAAATTATCTAACCATCTGTTTAGTGCGCAAGAATTTTCTAAAGAGGCAGGGATCACGTACGCGATAGTAGTTGTTCAACTGAGAAACAAGCAGTTGGGAGTCTAAGAAGACATCAAGATGGTGAATGCCTAACTGAAGAGCAGCGGCCAAGAGGTCATTGATACCATCATATTCTACCTAGTTGTTGGTCACGGTGCCCATGCATATTTCGTCGATGTGGATCAACTCGTGCGACGGGGAGTAGATGACCCATGCAGCCGAGGCAAGGTTCAGAGACCATCTTCTTGCTCCATCAGTGAATCCCATATACCGGTTTGAGGTGTAATCCATCTGGAGCAATGAGAGGAAACAATACATAAGACTCACTTTTGAAAAACTTGTAAAAGAAAATGGGAGAAAGTCTATAATACAAGTTGTAACGTTGTCACTCACAGGGGTGACATTAGAGGGAAAGTTGTTTGTACTTTCCAAGGATCAGCAATCATTCCTTTGTGTGACATGATGAACCCTTGTAGATAGCCCATTGGGACACAGAAAACACACTTGAAAGGGTTCAAGCGGATTTCATACTTGCGACATCATAGGAAGACTTATCGTAGGTCGTCTATGTGCTTTGTTTGCTTCTGCGACCGTGCAATGAGGTTGTCGAGACAAACCAACATAATGTGAACGAGGTCGCAGAAGTAGTGTGTCATGGAACACTAGAAGGTGGCTCCATCATTTTTCAGGACAAAGGGCATGACTCAATAAGCGAATGTGCCCCATGGGTTTGTGAATGCCGTCTTATAACGGTCTTCTTTCTGGATTTGGATTTGGTTATATCTGGAAAAACAGTCCATGAAGGAAAATGGTTCATGTCTGGTGCATGCATCGATGATCTGATCAATGAAGGGTGTGGGGAAGTTGTATTTGGGACATGCCCCATTGAGGTCATGAAATTTTGTGCAAACGCGAATGGTACATCGTTTTTTGTTCACAGGAACTGGATTAGAAACCCAAGTGGTGTACGCAATGGGGTAGATGAAGCCGCCAGTGCACAGATTCTCTATCTTGGCTTTAACCGTGGCCACTTTGGAAGGGTGAATGGGCCATTTCTTTTGGTTTATAGGTGCCACATCGGGCCATGTGTCGATGTGGTGCTCCACGATTGATGGATCCAACCTGAGAATTTCAGTGTACGACTAGGCGAAGATGTCATGGAATTTTTGGAAGAGAGCTTTGTAGGCAGCGACCTCTTCCGGGGAGCAAGATACCCCCAGCATGATTTCTTCAACAATATCAGAATTGGTTGAGATATTTATTTTGATCGTGGGTGAAATGTTGTCCATGTTCCCTTCTTCGAAGGCATCAGGTGTTGGGATGGGGTTCTTGAACTAGTCGACTTTCCCATGGATGAAAACTTTGGTCTCCACAGAAAACTGGTCAGACTGCGACACAAGTTCTTTGGGAAGGAAGAAAAAGCAATGGTGCATGTCATCCCATGGGTATTCTGAGGCAGTCATAGCTTCAAGTATCTCTTCATTGTTGTTGAAGCAACGAAGTGACAGGTCTGATGGACCATCGTTGAAGGTGGAGATAAGCGGGTCAGTTGAACTGGAAATCATGTAAATGGACATGGTGTCTGAAGAAGGTGGTGGGGGGTGAAATTCTTTGATCAAGGTGATTTCAGACTCAATGGAATGTTGGCAGAGGTCAGCTAGAGCCATTCGAAATTCAGGCAAGTCTTGAAAATGGTGAGAGTAATGTCCATACAAACCGCAGAGGGTGCAAGCATGGTTTGTTCTCAATGCCTTGTTTCTGACTATTGATGCGGTTGGGAGTTCAACCACGGGGATGTTTTCATTTGTATCCATGGCATCTAAATGCACATGGATCATTGGGATTTCAGGGCAATTCTGAGTTGGATGGCCCTGTTGCTCACACATGACACAAGGCAGGACTTGTCACGGTTCTGCGATGGCTTTGGCATTCTTGCCCCTAGCCCTTTTCGGGTGGGGTGATGCGGGTGTGGGTGCAGTGGTTGGATTTTGCGGACCAGGTGGAGGGTGAGACTTGACTGGGATGGGTTGCACTGTGGTTAAAACAACCTGGGGCATTGCTGGTTGAGCCGATGGATCAAGATACCATACCAGAATTCCCAATGTAAAGTTGGGTAGGCTTAAGTTGGCCATTACCAGCTTGCTCATGACACTAGGCAGGGGGAAGAGGAAGGCAATCATATGGACTGGAGATGAGCCCAGATAACTCCCTCTTAGTTGCATGTGGGGATGCGATTATGGCTGTAGCTGTGTGAAATGTTTCTTCTATAGGCGATGTTGTGGCTGCGAACGATGTTGTGGTTGTGGTTGGGGCTACGGCTATGGTTTTTGTTTGGGTGCAGCGGTGCTAGATGAGACCATGCACAAGTTCGCAGTATTATTTTGTGTCGAAGGTGGTGACACTGAGGGGAAAGGAGCCATCATGGTGGGATCGACAAACAACCTAGGGCCCACATTCAATAATGGGTAGGTTGGTGTGTTGTCAACCATAATGTTGATTGCAGGGACGACATTAGCATGTGTAGTCATCCCTTGTGGCTCAATAGTGGTGATGGTAGGAATAACATTGGAGGGTGCCCTTAACCCTTACGAATCATGATAAGTGAGTTGATCAACCGTCACAATCTTCCCTTCGTGAGGGAACATCATGTGACGGAAGACAGTTGATGCGACCGCTCTCATGGCATACATATAACTTCTCCCGAGGAGAAGGTTATAGTCCAGTTGAGCGTTGAAGACCTCTATGTTGATCAGCACTATCTTCTCGGCTAATGTGATGGGGACATGGGGGAGGATTCCTTGGGATTTACTGGGATGGCCATCATAAGCCCGCAGAGTTGTGGAGGATGGCTGCAAAATTGGGGATCCAAATTTCTGCCAAACCAGGGTAGACATAACGCACGTAGATGCCCCCTCATCTACTATGCACCGATGCACAACCAAGTTTCAGATAGATACCAGGATTTGGAAGGAGATGGTCGATGGCATGCGTGGTTTTCCATTCTACATGTCGAACATGATTAACTTGGATTGGGAGGGGTCTATGGCCCAAGGGAAGCTAGTAATGCTTTCTGTTGTGTTGGGCATATTTTGAGTACCTCCAGAGCGGACATGGATGTTGGTGTTTGGGCCAAATCATCCATAATGCTATAGCTGACAACAGCTCTAGTTGTGGCATTGTTGGCCACTTGGTGTATGGGGGGGCAGGGGAAAGGGGGTAATTGAAGAGGTGCATTGACCGAATCGGAATTAGATGCCGCTGATGTGTCAGCAGGTTCGGTGGTGGTACCGTAGTGACTCCATCTAGCTTATAAGTTGACCTCTTCAGTCATCATGGATACCAGGTGGTGAACACCTGTTTCCGTCATGGGAGGTGCCCTCAGAGCATTGGGATTGGGTTGGGGAGGGGGTACAGTTGCCACCAGTCCTTGGATTGGTAGTGGGTTTTGAAGCACCATGGGGGGAGTTCCTCATGTTGCTGAGTTGGGTTGGGCTTGATTTGCAGCATTGGCGGCCTATTGAACCTCATTCTAAATGGCCTGCTTGGCACAACCCATGAGGGGACACTCAAATGTGTAGTGCCCATAGACCTCACAGAGTGTGTATGGTTGGTTTATGTGCAATAGAGTGTTGTGTCTAGGAGCATTTGGTCATGGGGGGTTTCGAGCAGGTCGGTTCACTGCGGCATTATTGGGAGGATTTGGTTGTTGACTGCCTCCCTGTGGTTGGTTATTGGCTTGGTTCTGGGACCAATTATTTCTAGCTTTCCCTTATTGATTGTTGCGGGCAGGCTAGTTGGGACGATTTTATTGTGCAAATACTTGTCCCAATGGAGCGGGTTGAGCAGGGGCAGGGGATTGAACCACTTGCATTGGTGGTGCATAATAAATTTGGGTGGGTTGTGGTGCCACAAATGTGGGCATTTGCCCCGTGTAATGTTGTGTTGGCTACGCCATGGCCTGATCCTGTTGCGGTGGCACAGGTTGTGCATAGGAAGTTGTTGCCCCGGAATGGGACATCATTCTGGCATAGTCCGGAGTTTGGTTTTGGTAAGAAACACTAGTAGTGTTTCCTGGTTGTGGTGTAACAGCAGGTGGTGTTGGAGGGTGTTGTGGTTGTTGAGAGATTGAACCTATAATGCCGTATGTAGCATGAGATGCCCCTGGTGCATCCCGGTAGGAGGTGTTTGTACAGGGGGCATCTGGAATGACAGTGTACAGATATCCAAACTTGGCATAGATAATGTCAAACTGTTGGGATTTCAGTATGGCCTCCTCTTCGGATTGGGGACGTTCGAGTGCAACATCCTTTGCTATGGGCAGGAGCAAGGTCTTGAGGAACCAATCCAAGAAGATCCTATCGTCAAGTTGGATTTTACATAAGCCGCGACGTCACCGCCACTCATGGATGTGGTTAGTTATATGTGTCACAGTGATTTGGCGACAGGATAACAGGATCTCCACCCCTTCGTCATATCTGACGGGGAGTTGGAAATACTATAGGAACATAAAAGCTAAGGAGTTGAAATCTAGATATTTGTCCTGCAGTAGCTCAATGTACCATTTGGCTACAACACCTGTAAGGGTGTGTTGGAATAGCCTTAGCCTGATGGAATTGTCTATGATGTTGTTGGACGAGCACCATAGATGGAATGTCATAATATGGTTTTGGGGACATTCCCCTACCTTTCCTTCAAAATTGGGGATGTCCGATGGCAGCTTAGTTGGCATTAGAGGCCAAAAATCTTGATGGTGAATGGGTCATTTGTCAATGAGCCAAATTAGGCAAGTTAAGATGAGCCATGAAAGGAAGATTGGACCCCAGGTTGATGTAGGATGGGGAAGGGATGATGGTGGGGTTTGTAGGTGCATAATTTACCTACATAACTGGGGGTATTGGTTGTGCCATTGTAGATGGGCCAATGCCCCCAATTGTGGTGGGAGGGATAGTGTGGGTGGAGGGGACATTGCCCCCATGTATGACAGTAGGGGCAATGTAAGTGGATGGTCCACTACCCCCCTATGTGGTAGGAGGGGCAGTGTGTGTGGAAGGGCCACTGCCCCCGTGTGTTGCAAGTGGGCTAGCTTGGCTGGTCACTATGGGTGGTGGCAGCTGACTAGTGACAATTTGCATGACTGTTCTTGGGCCACCTACAGGGTTGTTGGTGACAGGTTGTAGTGTGGAAATGGGTCCACTTTCTATGGTTACGCCGGAAAATGGATCCGGATTTGCACCAGTCATGGGGCTTGATGGAGTAGTATGGAGGTCTAGTTCAAATTGGTATAGGTCTAAATCTGAATTAGAGACTGTGTGGCCTTCTGATGGTGTGGGAGATCATTGAGAATGGTTTCGACAGTGTCAGTTTAATGTCCCGAATGGTGGTGGTTCGCCTCTTAGGTGTGAGGAAGAGCGTGGGGGATCAATTGTGTTAGATGTTTATCAAACAAATGGGAATGATGTTTGGACCCCAGTTTCAATGGATTCCTATTGGCTATAGGTGGTCACTCAGCCACCAAGACTGCCAGAAGATAGTGCTTGGCTTTTTCCTCATGGGTGTTTCTACTCAATCGGTGGGGGTCATTTCCCATTTCTCTTGGCAATTCCTCTTAGCGGCTAGCTACTTTGGGATTCCCGTGGTACTCCTCACAATGAGTTTCTGGGATAAGCCCAAGTACTTCCCACTATTGAAGCAGTCATGGACTTATGTCCTCAAAGATTGGAGATTTGCTTGAACTTAGTGTAAATTGATAAATTTTAAGGCTCTTTCAACGTCATGAATTGAGTTGGGTTGATTACTTGGTATGGTGTATTTGTTTTTCTGTCTTTCTGGTATCAGGTGGCTGAAAATGGTTTATGAATTCATCATATTGTAGTAGAGTTCATATCATTGTTGTAAAGGTAGTGAATAATCAGAAATTTGTAAACAGATACAGTTTTTAACCCTGAATGTTGATGGCCTAACTAGATGACTACCTTACACCTATATTCCTCTTCAACCAAGAGAAGGTGTTGGGATCTCAACACAATGGGACTAATCCCATCCGTAGATCCATAGGTCACCTCCCGAATGTAAGGTTGGTCAATAGGGAGGATGCTTAGCACCGTAAGAAGCCCTCCTTCTCTACCCCCTCTACGTTCCAGGTCATCCGATTTTAATGGTTTAGAACAATATTCAATGAAGGGCCTAGGACTATACAAGCTTGCCCTTCGTTGTATCCTAGAATACCCCAAAGGGTGATGACTAGGTAGAGGAGGAAGGGTGAGAAAGACTGTTAATTTTATTGTCAATTTTAGTTAAGCTACATTCATTAAGCCATTAAAATTTGTTTGTAATTTACACATTGTTTGTACAGGAAATTGCAATAAATTGTAACATAAACTGAAATTGAAATACTGTGCTGGATAGAGGAAGCTGAGCCACACTGAAAGTCCCTATTAAACTAAAATTTAACCTTTGATTGACAGATCACACGTTTTGGGTCAATTTTGGTGAGGGGGTTGTGAAATTTTTCCAGAAACGGGTGAGGGGGTCGCATAGATTTCACAGACAGAAGCGGTCTACTGTTCTGAGTGAAGTCACACATTTCGGGGGGAAAAGGGTGACCTGGTCATGCCTGTGAGGGATAAAAGAGTGACCTCATCCCCTGTTCAGGCCCGATAAGTGCAACCTACCCCAAATTTGAGGTTTTTCTGATCCTGAGTCAGATTCAGCCGACAGTAACCTGTAATCTGGCCAAACTGACTCAGATTTTCCTTGCAGAGGCTTCAACAATAATAAAAACTGCAAATAAACTAGATCTAAGCTAGATTTGACAAGAAATTTCTAAAACTAGGGCATAAACTGAAAAAAATTGAAATTTGAAAGAAAATTGAACCAAGGATCCTGTGGGATCGACCTGGTATGGTCACCAGTGTGTCGCCAGTTCTGTAGTAGATATTTCTCCTTGCTATAGGGGTAGGAATGGCTCCCTTCTGTCTATAGGACATAAGGGTAGGTTCCTGCATGTGGGAAATGCAGTAAATAAATCAAAACTAACAGAAAGCAAAGAACAAGAAACAATGGTCGTGAGCCCCTATGCAAACAAGGTTAGGGCTTCTCCTTGGCTACCTGCAAACAAATAATGAATAGAAATAAACTTGCAAAACATGTCAATAAACAAACTTGCAAACAAACATGGGTCAGAAATCAACTAAACTACTAAAGAAAAATTCATAAACAAGACAATATTATACCTCTCCTTTGGTGAAATGGGCCACCATGCCCTGGCTGGAAGGAAGCACCTCTCTATCTCACTCAGCAATGGAGGAGGAGCTATGGCTCAATGGGGAATGTGAGTGGAAGATAGGAGGATGTGGGTGGCTTGAGAGGCAAATAGGTCTCAAGGCATCCACGGATAGCATAAAAATATGCAAGAGAGGAGTGTCTTTGAGAGTGACCCCCCACCCTCCTTTTATACCTTTTTTGGGGTTTTAGGGTTTTAAGCCCTTGGTGTGGGCTTTATCCCTTTTTTTGGGATTTTAGCTCCTTTCGCCTTAACTTTAGCTCCTTTTAGGGTTTTAGGCTCCTTTGAGGGATTTTAGCCCCTTTTTGGAGGCTTTAGCCCTTATGAGAGTTATTTAGACTCCTTTTTGGGGTTTTAAAGCCCTTTTCTTCATCCTTAAGCCTTTTTGAGGGTGTGGGGGTCTAATGGAGTGTCATGAATGGGTGTCCTTGGGTGGTGTAGGCCATGTAGAGCTGAGTGAGGGATTTTTTGGGTTAAGAGGAAGATCTAGTTGATTAGTCTCGAAACTTAGTCAGGTTAATCCTTGTTTGCGAAGAAATCAATTTTTTTTTCAAGGTTTCTCGACCTAGGCTTTTATTTGTATCTGTGCAAAAGATACTCAATGTGGAGTTAGCAGTATGTGTGCATATTTATGGGCGGGCCTTTACATTGTCCATGGTGTTAGAGCTCTCAACCTCGAGAGTGATAGTCTTTCCAGTAAGGGTCTTAACAAAGATCTACATCTTGGAAGTGAAATAAAGATAATGAAGAAGACCTACAAATCAACAAAAAACGTTGTGATATACTGAAACCACAAAGAGAGGCAGCTCTAAACAACACAACATACAGTGAAATTTTACATCCTATAAAGTTTAAAAGCGTTAAAGAACCATATCATAAATTGAAACACCACTACCATAGATTGAAAAACCCTTGACAGAAATACAGGGACCTTATTAATAGATACAAGTGAGCTTAAAAGAAAATTTTAGCCTTTTGAGGCCATGGAAAGATAATATTATCGATCTACAAGAGGTGGCACAGAATCCCTAAAATAGCTGAGGTTTTCAAATAAGTTTAAAGTCACACCATCAAAAGCCATATCTTCCAAAAGAAAGCCTTGAGACAAGAGAAGAGAAACCCTTAAAAACAAAAACTAGAAAAAATATATCGAAACCATAATAAAAACAAAGCACGACACTAATATTATAGGTAACTGGACCTTCAAACCCCTATTAACTTTTACTGCAAAGCCAAGAAAAAGGTTTTCGATCAAAGGCACCATTAATTTTCTTACAAAGAAACAAAGAAGCTCAAATTTCCATACCTTTCGTAAGAAATACGATTTGAGCTTCTCGAAAAAATTACGATAGACCACAAATGAAAATATGAAGAACAGAGGAAGTGGTGAGTTGTATTTGGCAATAAACGTTTGCGGTCAGTCACATTTATTGGTATTTAATGGTGTAAACGTGTCTATCAAATCCCGAAGGATCTAAACAAGACATTGCGTTAATACAATGAACCTGTTTCTTGACACTTGTTCTTCATCCCTACCTCACCTCCGCCGCCGACACTGGAGGGATGGAGACATCACCTACCCAACAACCAATAACATATTTTGAAAATTAAGAAATTTAATAATTTTTAAATGTTTACGAAGTCAAACCTTTGTTTTTAAAAAAAAATCATTGTTTGGTACAGGAAAAATAATATGTTTGAACTATTTATATATGTCCCCCATCGGGGACATAAAAAGTCTTAACTTTGTAAATAATTAAATGCACCTAACCTTGCTAATATATAATGTGGTTTAGGTAGGTCCTAGCAAAAGCGGCTGAGTGGAGGAAAAGCATTTCATCTTTGTGCAAGATAACTGTTGTGTGTGTTTGTTCAGAACTCATGGGTTTACACTCTATTTTACAGAGCGATTTACACCCTCTGTGCTTGGTATTGGTTTTAAGTATATTAGGGTTTTCATTTAGTGCTTGTCTCGGTACTCCCGATGGTTTTATCACCACTTGGATTATTTTTTAGTTGAAGTTAATTTATGGGTATCTCTTGCGAATTACTTCTTTGGTTATTCTTTTGAGCTATTTATTGTTGTGAATTACTTCTTTGGTTATTTTTTTGAGTTATTTATTGGCTTCGATCCTTTTATGGTTTAGGATATGTTTTGATTATAATGTTTTAAAATAATATATCAATTCTATTTACAATGGAAGTATGTAGAAATAATATTATTATTACGAACCCATATGAGGGTTTAGGGTTTAGTGTTGTTTATGCAGCACCATAATCTTGAACTTATTATTGTTTAAATGAATGTACCACCCATAGGGTCTTGCTACTTTTATGGAGTAGTTTCAATTTTTGAAATAGTGGTTATTAGATATCATACATGACTATAATTTGTTTTAGATTTTTTATTTATCTGCTTATAGTATTTCATTAATGCTCTAATTCCATTGTGTTGGATGGGCTTACTGGTCTTTAGAAAAGGAAATATGCGTGGTAGATGAGCTTACTAGTATTTACTTTAGATTCCCTGCGTCTTATTAATGCTACTAGATGGTTTTATCACCACTTGGCTTATTCTGTAGTTGAAGTTAATTTATGGGTCTTTGTTGCCACTAATATTATTACTAACCCATATGAAGGTTAAGTGTTGTTTATGCAGCACTTGAATCTTGAATTTATTATTGTTTAAATGAACATACCACGGATAGGGTCTTGCGATTTCTATGAAGTACTACAATTTCTATGGAGTAGTTTTAATTTTTGAAATGGTGGTTATTAGATATTTATCTGCTTACAATATTTCATTAATGCTAGGATGCCATTGTGGTAGATGGGCTTACCGGTCTTTCGAAAAGGAAATATTCGTTTCTTCGATTTGTTTACAATTGTAAAGTGTATTTACTTTCGAGTCCGTGAGTCTTGTTAATGCCACCCAGTGGTTTTATCACCACTTGGCTTATTCTGTAGTTGAAGTTAATTTATAGGTCTCGAATTAATTCTTTGGTTATTCTTTTGAGTTATTCATTGGATTCCATCTTTTTTATGGTCTAGGATGTGTTTTGATTATACTATTTTAAAATAATATATCGATTCTATTTACAATGGAAGTATGTAAAAATAATAATACTATTACTAAGCATATGAGGGTGTAGTGTTGTTTACGCAGTACTGGAATCTTGAACTTATTATTGTTTAAATGAACATACCACCCATAGGGTCTTGCGATTTCTATGGAGTAGTTTTAACTTTTGAAATCGTGGTTATTAGATATCATACATAGACTGTAATTTGTTTTAGATTTGTTGTAATTTGTTTTAGATTTTTTATTTACATGCTTATAGTATTTCATTAATGCTCAGATGCCATTGGGTAGATGGGCTTACCGGTCTTTGGAAAATGAAATATTGGTTTCTTCGATTTGTTTACAATGAGTTTAATGAGTGTTAGCATTATATTAGCATTAGATCACTAAAGTATTTGGTTGGATAAGTTATTTGTTAGGCATAACTATAGTGTATGTGACCATTTGTATAATATCTATACTGTATGTAATATAATATATATATTGTATGTAAATATCTCTTTATGACTGTAGATAATTGCAAATCTTGGATTAGTAGTTAGCTAGATTATAAATAGTAAATATTTTTATATCTTAAACATATTAATTTTAACTAATTAAATCATACATTAACTAGATCTTGATATAAGTAAAAACTCATATAATTCATCAATATAGAATTGTTAAGGAAAAAAATCAAATCTATAGTATATAAAATTCTTTAGAAAACCCTAACTGGGGCATGGATTCCCGATCTAAGAAGACTTCATAAAACAAAACATAAAAAAATTTAGGATTGATACATAAACAAGATCTAAATTGATACAAGTTAGATGTTGTGCAATAAGATTAAATAAAACATTTCTACTTATGGATATAACA
Organism: Pseudotsuga menziesii; assembly: GCA_001517045.1. Classification (NCBI taxonomy): domain Eukaryota; kingdom Viridiplantae; phylum Streptophyta; class Pinopsida; order Pinales; family Pinaceae; genus Pseudotsuga; species Pseudotsuga menziesii. The sequence goes on along the minus strand of LPNX011205519.1, from coordinate 232,470 downwards.
ACAATTCCAGATCTAGAATAAATAGTCTATTGTAATTAAAAAATAGAATAAGAACTTGCCACCACTGTTGGGAAAACAAAAATGGAAAAGTCCTTCCTCCCAACCAACTCCTCGAGCAACCAAGTTACTTGCTTTAGAACCCCCAAAGCATGTTTGTTGAACCACAATAACTAAATCCACTTAATATGACTTCTTGTGACTTATCTTTGGGTTAACAAAACCCATGGCATGGAATATAGTAAACCATAGCTAATCAGGAATCTCGTGATTTTTCTCAATATGGGTGTGTTTTATCACTTGTTGCAATATGCTATACACTGTAATCATTTTTTTATGAAATTTTGGTCCCAAATATCATTTTTCTATAAATTACAAATATGTAATTTAAAGAATACATAATACTTTTTTCATATTTTCCTTCTATTTTTCTTGTGTCATTACTCCTTAACTCAAAAAACACACTATTAGAGTTTTTTCCATAACTTATTTTTTCTTGAGACTTTTAAAAAAAATCATGTGTTACACTACTAGACCCCGACTAGGTCATGAACATTGCATTAAAACCTTCAAAAGCTGCAACCACACGTGCTCTTTCAATTTTTATCACTTATATAATTAAATTTTTTTATAAATGATTAAATTTATTTTATAAAAATAGTGTTGCAATAGTACTATTTGTTCTCTATTTGTAATTTGAATCCATCATTTAGGAACTCAAATGTTGCACCCAAAAACACATACACCTTATCATTTATCCCCCCAAAATTTTCATATTAGAAAAAACCAAACTTGAGATAATTGTGATCATTTTCAATAGAGAAAATTTGTATATTTGGAAACTTGATTCAATTTGGTACATTTCATCTTACTTACTCAAAGCAAGTTTCATTGTGTAAGTATCTCAAAATATCCACATAAGTTGAGTGATGTTGTTTTTTCAGTTTTATATTACATCCAATGCTTCAAAATAGGCCCTAATTAGCTTTCACCACCCCATATATCTCTTTAATTAGTTTATAGATATACATGCCCAGGTTTTACATGGCCCTCAAAGTTACAAGGGTGCTAAACTAGTAAGTATTCTACTGTTTGTTTTCATGGATCAAGCTATTGCAAGTTAAAGAAGAGATTTTGATTCCATCAAATAACTCTTTCCAGCCATGGATATCCTATATACCCAACATATTATAACCCTATTCAACTATTATGAATCAAATTAAGAGTATAGAACCCAAATTAAGAGTATAGAGGATGAAGGGAATCAACTCGATCACAATGGATACCAAGGTGGAACCAATNGAGGTCTAAAATGGGCCTCCTAAGGAAAATAATAAAATAATAGTTATTAATTTTGGAGGAAGAATGAAAAAACTACTTTTTGTGTTCGTATTTTCGACATATGTCCCTATGTTTTTACTCAAATTATGAGCAGGAGAGCTCGTTGGATGTGGAATTTAATTCTGCATCCAATGAGTACCCACACTACATACTTTTGACAGACCTCACTACCCCAAAAATAAAAAATACCTGAAAAATGTGATGATGATGTCAATGGACGTTTCTTTAGGTATTTCTTGTTTTTGGGGTAGCGGGGTCCGTCAAACGTATGCAGTGTGGGTACTCGTTGGATGCAGATTTAAATTCCGCATACAACAAGCTCTCTTGCTTGAAATTTGAGGAAACACGCAGGGATATATGTCGAAAATAGAAAGAAAAAAATTAGTTTTATTTTATGACAAATATGTCAATTCAACCATTAAGGTTCACTCATTTTATTGAAATTCTATTGGTTCTTGAATTCCAACTCACAAAATTTATTGTTGGCGCATTTTCTTATAAGGCCCATTTTAGACCCCAAATTTACTCTAATGTTCAACAATTCAAAAGTCTAATTACTTGAATAGAATGGATGGAACAATTTATACTCTTTGTTATTCTATTTTTACATATCTACTCTAGCACATTGAATCCAAGAAGACTCCGAATGAAGTTTGGGAAACATTGTCCGCCCTCTTCTGAACAAGTGAAACTTATGAACTTAAGCTAGATGATTTTGACTATATTCAAGAGTTTTAATCCAATTTCAAATAAGTTCTCTTGCATCTAAATATGTGTAATATTGTGAAGGACGGCTCATAAACGATACTCTCTATTCTCTCCAAGTTGGTTACTAATTACAATATCTGTCAATTATGTTTTCTATTATGCCAAATTGGCTCTTAGAGACTGCTGCAAAATTCCTACTATGGCTGTTTACGGTGCATCCCTCCTTCAAGAGAAAGATAAGATCTCACAAATAATCCTAAAAAATACCTCAAAGCTGAATGCACTTTTAGTCAATGAGAGGAAGAAGAGTGCAAGAAAGATAAATCCCCCATACAAGGGAAAAAAGGAGAAAAAACCAAGGAGTTCTCATGAATACTTCGATTCTAATGACATAAATTCTGAAGAGGAGCAGTCATGTGTCCTTATTTCAATAAAGTACCACATAAAGAAAAATATTGTAGGTATAAAAAAATTAAGAACAAGAAGAGAATGAGCGCAACAAGAAAGATGTCACACTGAAGAAAGACAATTGCATGTATTCAATTACAACATGTTCTCTTCCATGCATCCTTAATTAAGAGGACTTTGAATGACATGTCCCAAACCAAGTTCTAGTTGAAGAATAAATTGGAGAGATTGTTTCAAATCATAATCTCATTGAAGAAGACCTCTACTATGTCTCTTCAGACTCAAGAGCTACAACATTTTCTCCTACTACTCACATGTTTCTGCAAAAAACCGTCTTGGTATATTAACTTATTTACATTCTATTTTAAGGGATTTTTTTCCCCATGTGTTGTTTTCGCTCTTACTTAGTTTCCATAGAATGCTATGTGCGTGCTTACTTAATATGGCTTCCAATTTATGGGACTCATTACTAATTTTAGTTTTTCACATAGTAAGGCTTATATTTAGGTGCTACAAGCACAAACCCTATACCTAGGTACATGTACCATGATTTTAAGACTCTAATGGTACAAACCACATCCAAATTGACCATATGACTTACCCTTGAAATGCATTCCAATATTTGGGAGTGCATTCCTTTATTTGTGTGCACATTCCTTGATTTTAGGACTGATTTAGACAATAATTGTTTGAATAATTGATGTTCTCCACTAATATAGGTCCTAATTGAGCCTAACTAATCCTTCTCAATCATTAAAATAATAGTTGAGACATTTTGTGGATTTGTATGCACATAGAGTGAGTTGGATGCACATCACTCATTCAGAATTAGTGACTAGGGATTCTTGGGTTAACGCAACATAAATTGGTGAGTTTGCATGAATATCAGAGGGTCTTTCACTCTAGTTAAGCCTTACTATAACCTCATGCATTGCATGGGAGATTTGAATATCCTTGTGACATAATTAAAAATTCATTGCTCTAAATATTATTCACCTACATTCATTAATGATCAATGAAATACATCCTTATTATTACCTCTTCTACTTTTCTGTATAATGATCTATGATTTCTAATTTAGTACATGAATAGTGTATTATTTATATCTCTTTAATTGTATATCTCTCTTTTATTAGTACTTATATCTACATGCTCAAGCTTTACACATGAAACTTGGGGAAATGTAATGGATTCGGTCACTATTGGGAAGTACCTTATGCATGTCAACAATGAACCTAAGAGTTATTTCATTGGATGAATGTTATCTAGTAGCTAAAAATGGCACTCACATGTTTAGATCATTACATCATGAGCACGATTCCTTCGTAAGAGATAAAGAATAACAAGCAAAATGGGCCTTGAGGTACATTTTTGGAAAACTATAAAATATGTTAGTTGTTTCTGTGTCAAAGGTTATGAGTCTTGTGGTTAGTTAAACTATACTAACTTGGAAATGTGCATAAACAAGTTTAGATGACCTAGGATTGATTATATGCTTAAGTGAGTGCATGACTATGTCAAGGTTTCCTTTTATAAGGTTTTATTTTATAAGGAAACCTTGAGAGAGAATGAGGTTAAATGGGACAATATTAATCTAATATTTATATGAAATTGACATGGAGTGTAATATGAAATAATTCACAAGTATATTATAGGTCCTATAGTAATAGATGACCACCTAATGACACCGAAATTTTCAATAATATGGAAATGATTCCCTCAAATGATATGTGTTTATGGTGGAGGAAACCTTCTCATCCCTGGATGGCTAGAAAAATATTTTAGGGATCCAGTTTCAATCTCCTCACATGACCATGTCCATGTCATCATGTCCCCAATACTTGGACACATAAATCCATGGACACCCAAGAAAATTCATTCATGGTTCTTTGAGGTGTTGTTCATAATCTATATGTCTTAATGGTTTCTTTAGGGTAAAAGGAAAGGTCTTTTTCCATAGAATATCATTCCCAATTCCTTGAAACATTTATGTATTTCTCAAACCCACCTATTGGAACTGAAATACTTCGTAATAGGCTAATTATACCCTCAAGATCCCATGTGTGGTTGGTGGATGAAATATCATCATACATGGATGGATACTAGATTTATTTAGGTCCCAATGTTCATGGAAAAAACACATTCAATGAAAACCACCAAATGGAAATAACATATTCAATCATTGGGTAATGATATCTTTAATGGGGCATGTCTATATCGTCTAGATGGTGGAGAAAATATTCTTACCCTTGGATATTGGATAGAATATTACTTTAAGGCTAGAGGCGGAAGTGTCCTCTCTTGACCATGGCCAAGGCCCTAAATACCAAGCGAGGAGTTAGATACATAGTCCCATGGATATCATTGTGAGGTAATGCATGGTGCTTTGAAGCATTGTTTGTGGCTCTAGATTCCTCAATAGTTTCTTTAGGGACAAAGGGACAATATTATTTCCTTTCACATTATTTCCAAGGCCCTAAGACATGCATGTAATGCTCAAATACAACCAAGTGAGAATAAATAAATGTTATTTATTGTAAATGATATCAATATAAAAGAATCAAATTCCAATGAACCTTCTTACAACTATTTTGAAGTTTGTGAGTGGTATACAATGGTGGATAATGAAACCCTAGGAAACCAATCTTCTCAAGGAGAAATTATTGATAGAGATAAACAGAAAAATATTCATACTCTCACTAGTGCAAATGTTAGGCAATAGTTCATAAGTCCCTCAGAAAAATATCATTTATTCAAAGCAAAGAATAGGTCACAAAAATTACATGAAAAACTGGAAAAATATGTAGGGACTTCTTTATTTCGCCTGCAAAAAAAATCACACATTCGTGGCATCCATGGTATTTACTATTTTGGTCCATGTTTATCTGACAGAGTGTGAGAATATTCTCGCAAAGATACTGAGACAAACATTATGCTGCAAAACCTATTTAAGCCAATGTGGGGAATTAGTCAATATAATCCAACATTAATGTGAGCTACTCGTATGGTTTATTGGACCCATTGTTTTGGTATACCATGCTATTTACCCAAGTTATTTCATGTTATAATGCCTATGTATTGTAGTGGGGTTTTTCTCAATAAGTAGAGTGGAAAACGCCCCACTTAGAGTTATTTTCCTCTAGTTTTATATCCAATATTTCTTCTCTATTCTTTCTATCTCTCTGTGCAAATAGTTCTAAGTGAGAATGTTTTTGTTACCTAGATCTTGGCTGGAATGCCACATGACTTAGAACCTTTTTTGTGATGTTGTGCATTCCAATATATTACGCAATGTTACCTTGGTACATTTTGACATGAAACTAATTAATGTAGTAAGGTTCACAAAACACTATTTGTAACACTTTTTATTTGGGATACAATGTAGAATATAACTATTATTGTGACACACTTATATATATTCATGATTTTTTGTGTACTAACCATCCACATAATTACTCAATGATAATACCACCAAAATTATTTAAGAGACTTCATTCATAGAATCATTTATAATAAGATAGAGAGGAAAACATATTATGCCAAAACTTGTTTAGATGGGACATGTTACAACTGCAGTGGAATGGATTTATTGAGCTAATTCATTCATGAGACTGAAGATCATAGTTTTGGGAAAATGATGGTAGGCACAAAAATATTCAAATATGCCACTTATGATGTAGCACTTGGGAAAGAAAGCAAAAGGATAGAGTTGGTGACATCCCAAGCTAATAATTGTCTTTACTTATAAACATAACTTATGTTGATATATTTTTTTCCACTAGGTATATGTCAACCATTTCATTAAATATTTTTTGAAAATACACAAAAATTTGTTCAACATGTCTACTTGGCTCGATGTCAGGATGAGCAGATTAGAATTTGTAGAGATACATTTCTCCTTGGTTGTATACTTTCATTGGTATATTTTCTTGAGAATTTCACCTTCCAACCCCAAATTGAGATTCAAATTCAATATTATCTGTAATGCCCCCTATTTCGACTAGGTGTGTTTATTAGTAAGACATATTGAACTGTATTGTCTTATTCTTTGTTGGACTCATCTAGACTGAGTAATCTATATTGTCGGCATGTTAGACCTAATTATATGTTGCTACTATGTTTATGATGTTACTATGCTTATGTTGATACTATGAATATGATGTATTAATTATCATGATGTTATTATGTTTATGCAGTTACTATATTGTAGTTATCTTGAAATTCCTTTATTTTGTAATGACGATGTATGCTTAATTATCGTCCTTAATGAAATGTAATGTATATGATGTGGTGTGTGGATACCAACCCATGATGTGATAAATTTAATGATTTTATGTAATGAAAGGAAATAATGTTGATACTATTGACCAACTCATGATTGAATGGAGATATTGTTAAAAATGTATGTTTGCAAAGTACTAATATGCAAGACACTGGGGCAATGTAATAGTCTGATACTTGGTATTAAGTGTGGAGAAATATTTATTTACCAAATTAATGCTACGATGAAACATTCCAATAATATCAATAGTGGCATAGTATGGTTTTGATAGGGTATACATAGAGGATGTTTAGAGGGATGCAGGATGTATGTTCCACCCTATGTTTCTATGATACTCGAGGTTGTGGGAGATACGTGTTGAGACATGCTCACCAATTTATGGTGATGACGATGGTCGAATTCCTGCTAGGATAGGATAGGTGTTCTAGTTAGCCGATAGTACCGCTCTCAGGTTCTCTGTGGTCAGGTCAGTATAGCTGGAATCCAATTTTGTGCCAGCAGAGGAAGGACAAGAAGGATGTAGAGATAGGTTAGCATGGGAGGATATGTTAGTTAGTACTATTGAGGGTTGGGTATTCCTTGAACTTGATTTAGTGGTACTAGGTACCCTTCCTTGTACTTGATTGATTAAACTAATGTAAACAGAAATATAATGATATGAAATCTTAAAGGGTTAACTATTAAACTAACTGATAATGCTAAAATAATTATGTTATATATGTGTGTGTTCTACTAGAATGGACGTTTATTAATATTAGTTAGCAGGTATGCATATGCAATATGATTTTTTATTATAGTACATTTCTAACCTATGCATACATTGGTCACACTTTGCACATGTACGCTAGTATCGATATACAAATACTTAACATGTTGAATAATTATATAAGTTGTAGTAGGTAAATATGTTAACTATGCATTAATCAAACTTAGAAAGAATGTTAGGTTATTGAATATGTGTAAAACAAGTCAATTAATATATTTATTAATTGTATGTAAACATTGTAATAATCAATTAAGATAAGTGTCATCAATATGAAGTGTCGTTGATAAACATTAACTTTGGAAAGTTTTACTATTTAATTGTTAATCATGATTAATTAAACCATAAATATTACCTTGTTTATCAATACAAAGATACTATGTTTACACTAAGTTACTTATGTTTACACTAAGACACTATGTTTATACTATGTTTAAACAAATAAATGTGATTGTTACTATTCGTCACTAATAGTAATAATAATAATCATTGTTTTTTATTATTCTCATTATTCTCATTATTCTCATTATTAGTTTAATAATAACATTAATAATAATATATTCATTTATCTTGTACAACTTGATAAGATACAACCTTATCTCCAACTTGAAACGTTAATCACATGTACATATTTTCATCTTAAGTATTCTAAGGAGATTAATGGTATATATTGTTAAGAATTGAGCATTAGTTGTTTCCCTGAAAAGTAATGAATGGGGTGACAATTATTAGTTAACATGTTGTTTAGTAATGAATCACATCAAATAATCAAGAACATAATATTAAATAACTGTTGATTTCATGTGTATATCATTGAAGTTCCAACCATTATTAACCTTTCTAACCCGTAACGCAAAGAGAAATCAATGGGAATACCCCAAATTATGTCTTGTTCTACTTTAAATATACTAATAAGTGAATTTAACCTAAGTGGTATGCTAATATAAATCATGGGTATTTAAATTATTTTCGAGAAATAAATGCTATAAAACGTTAATTATTCCTAAATTCTGCTTAATCAAATAATCCAGTTAATTAAGTACTCTAAAATCCCAAGATGTGGAAGGTTGTAGGTTATTTTTTTTCTATTTATCATGGGGGTGAGGAAATATATAAATAAAATGGACATGATATTGTAATTAATGGTAATCTAAGTACCCGTTTCAACATTGAATTGATTGGGAGAGAGGCCCACAAGGAACCGATTTTGTAGCATGCTAACAAATGCATAAAGAATAGTAGTATTGTCAATCCTTATTAATTTTTGGTAGAGATATGTTTGTCATTGGGGTTCACTATTGGAGGATGTTTGTGATATGAATCCTAAGGATGAGGATTATTATGGGGAGTTTTATAGGGGAAAACAATTTATTCATCAAGGAATTGCTAATTATGCTCTTCCAAATGTGGATTCAATATTTTATTAAACTATAAACCATTGAATTGAGGTGTTTTATTACATAATATGCCCCTCGAGGAAGCCATGTAATTTATGTATAAACAAAAGGAACCAGAGGGAACTTAGGGGAATCCAAAGATCTTAGCAACACTCTTAAAGAATGGTACCTAGAATACCACAATGGAAACCCTCCAAAAAAGATCCAGAGGAAGAATATGTTGAATCCAATTTGATGGAAAATGAATTTCCGGATGAGAAAGAAATGCCTTAGTAGGATGGGAAATTCACCTTAACCTCGGATAAAGGAGAAAAATAAATGATTTTTCCTAATGATGGTTGTAATTATCATACACATTTTAGGGAAATTAGGGATTTTGGAGCTGGGTTAGCATTGTTTACTTATAGAAAACCCAAGTTGGAATCCATACCAACATATCCAAAACTGCATGAAGGGATCCTCAACCTAACTAAAGCCAAAATATAAATAAAATCTAAAATATGGAAGTGCCTAGTTGAAACAGTATAAAGCAAATTTGATTCATACCTATCATTGCTACTCCTAATTTATTATATATGTTTGGTGGTAATATATTACTCATAAGAATTAACAAAAAAAAGAATACATCTTGAGGTTTTTTTGAGAAAAAATATCTTTGTAATTTTCTTAGTCATTCATTATTTGGTTATTTACCTTCTTTTCCTAACCAAGAATCTGCATCCATCACATTTCCTTATGGATCAAGATCATATTTTCCAATAGGAGTTCCCTTAGCTAGTCACTATAGGAGTTTATATTGCACTACCACTTGTTGGATGCACACTTTTATTCACATTGAACTAATTTTATGGACATTTGATGGGAATGCATTAATAAAATTATTGTATATTATCTTGTTTTATCGTGTAGATGATTGGTCAAATATGTTCTTGGGTTTTTTTTTCATAGGAATCCCATTGTGCATCTAGCTGCTCCATTGAGTATCTAATTTTCCTCGTTTTTTTTAACCACGTAATTCCCTTCCTCAAATAATCCTTTAATTGTTAGATACTTGGCCTTATGTGTTTAATTCCATGATCACTGCTTCCAATTTCTACCCTGACCTCACTAAATTATTTTGAGGGAATTCAGTGCCATATTTTGGAAGAAACTATGTCAATTATCTCTATTTGTCTTTCTGCTTTATGCCAAATTGGTGCCATGGTAATAATGGGGATGGTTATGAATATGGGAATGATTTCTTACACATGGTAATGGAGGAATGACTTTTGTATTGTGTTATGCAAGCAATTTTCAAGAATTATACTTTTAATCAGGAAAATAGTAGAAAATGTAGGTGTAAGGAAAATAAATGGTATCACTTTCATTTTATCATTGAAAAGAGGATTATCTCCACATATCTAAGGATAATTTTTCATCTTTTTGTATCTCTCAGTAGCAGACTTAGCCACAACCATTTTGTATAACATAATCATAAACAATCTTGTTATGTGTGTGTGTTTGTAACTTGGATGATAAAGTATTCCCTTTAATTATCTTGGTAAGGTATTTGTTAGAGCATCATACCACCTAGTACCATGGTCACATATGACCTAGGACACACCTTTATTTGTTTTTCACCCATGTTATATGGTCCAAACCTTGGTTATGTTGGTATAATAAGGTATTTGGGGATTTTGGACTCACTAATGCACCCAAGATCCCACATTTGATCATTCAGGAGACTCATTCACCATAATTAATGATATTTTAGTCCTTGGGGCACTCCCACTCCTTAAACCAAGGAACTGGTTTGACTAGAGGTACCCATGCATTGTATTTGAGTGTTTTATGCTCCTTTGGACCATTTACTACTTCCTAGATCCACTCCCACTTACTCATGCACTCCAACATGCCTATCCTACACCTATTTATGTCCTATCATGCTTCCCCCATGTTCACATGGCCATTTGTAACCGTTTGAGGTTGTTTGGGAGCTCATTGGTCTAGCTAGGTGGGTTTGAGGTCCAATCTAATCCTTCCACATGTATGCCTCCAATTTTCCTCCAAAGGATAACTATTTTCACCTATTGTATTATAATCATGTTCCAGACATATTTACATGTTGGACACTAATAAAAACTTCAGTTATTGACACTATCACTATTCATTAATTTTTCTCTTTTCATCTTTTTCTGCATAGATTGTGAAATATTGAGTTGTGAGGATTATATTAGCTCCTAGATCTTGTTGTGAATCATATTTTCACATGGTATCAAAGATATTTGGAGATGAAAATAAAATTCAAAGAGGTTGATTTTCTATCTAGGGTCTTCTCTGGTCAAATTCAAGTGTTTGCAATGCAGGTTTTTCCAGTGTCTTTGTCACTAAGTGTGAAATAATAAATGGAGCATAATCATGTTTTGATTACCCCATTGAATTATTTTGAATGGAATACCAAAATCATGATCTAGTTTAGGTAAAAAGGCCTCTATAGAGTAACCATGGGGACTGAGAATGAGCTCAACTTTGATGTGGAAAAATCAAAGTATTTCAACAGGTTGGATGAGGCATTCGACACGATTTGTCTCTATATTTCGATGGATCTTCTATTTCATGTAAATAGACTGAAAAAACCCAATAAGGAATGGCTTAAGATTGAGTCATTGTTTGGGAATATTGATGAGATGAGAGGCACCACTACATATGGCTCAAAAGTCCCATGAAATTTTGCCACGAAACAGTTAAAATTGATGTTTTCATGGAAAAACAGCTTAAATTTTTGGAAAAAAAAAGAAAATTCCCCCGACGATCGTCACTATAGTGACGTTATGGAACTTTCGTCGCTATAGCGATGAACTTTAGTCTCTATAGCGAAGAATGGTCCATAACGTTGCTATAATGATGAATGCCGAAATAAAACTTGTTTTTGTTTTTTAATGGTCATTGACATTTTATTTTTTTGAAATTTGATCGTTGTGCATTTTCATTCGAACCGTGACCCTTATTGATCTATAAATACATGTTCTTAAGTCATATTTTCAGAATCATTTGCTAGAGTTGCAGCGATCTTTCTATTGGTTTTTTTGTTCTATGATTTCAAGAGTCTGGTACTGGTTTGACACATCGAATTTTTAATCTCATTCGTTTTCTAGGTTAGTTTGACCTCAATGCACTAGTATTTTTTTTTTTCACCCTTTATGTTCCAACTAGGGCTTCAATGCAATGAATCAAATGTTTATATAGTTTGGGATTTTTGTGACAAAATGTAATTTTATAAATTGTCATTTGTGTTTAAATGTGAATTTTTAAAATTTCATTTTTATTAAAATGTAATTTTTTAAATGGTGGTTTGTGTTAAAATGTTAATATCATGACCATCATCGTAGATTTCAAGTACACAGTCTAATTAGATTTAACTAGCCCCCTCAATATAGATAACCAATGAACCCACAATGGTGTATCCTTTCAAACTTCAATAGTCATTTAACATTATCAACATTATCATCTATATCTATAATCCCATTTGACAATCCTTTCAATTTTTGAGGGTCTACATCTATATTCATAATCTCATTTGACAATATCATGTCAATTTGTTGAAACCTTTTGATCTCTAGTATAACGAACATGAACAATATTATCGACCCCTCAATTTCTTCTACATTATATCCATTGACACCATAATGTAGACTTTCTTGCAATTAATAATTATAAGCCAACGTAGCAAACCAATTAACCATTCATTATCCTATGGGTATTACCACTTGTTAAAATGGTGTAACAACTGCTTTCACAAATACACTTAACCCAACATACTAACCCGCTTGGACAATTACATAGAAATTCATTACTTTATATGTAAACACCATATCTATATTTAATATACCAACACATGCATTGAAGTAATATGTAAACTCCTAATTTGTGACATCATTAAAATAATTCCTTACCCCCCTTTTTAAGGCAATAGATAAATTCATGTTATGTAGAGTGAATAGCCATTACCCACCATACGCAAATACCTGATATTGGAACATCGTGTAGTAATCCAAGGGAATTATAACTTAGGTAATCCTCTACACATGATTAGGTAATCCTCTAATCACCTCCTTTAATTTTTGGTCTCCTTTAATATATATATATATACTCTATTCAATTTAGACGTACGTTATATATTGATTAATGAGTTTCTTTTGTTGCTATAGGCTATCGAAATGTCAAATAAATGTACCTCGGAAGAAAACAATAGGAGGTATGTTGAGGCTAAGGAAATATTGGAGGCGAAGGGTGATGGAAAGTGTTATTTCCCTTGTAATGATTGCATAGGTTTGCAAACTAGAAGAATTTCAAGAACATTAGCTGAAAAACATTGTAAGGAGAAGTGGCATGCTGAAGGGGGGTATGAATATCTATTGATCCTATATTTGTTATCATTTTTTGCAATTAAATTACTCATTTAAACACATGCTTTATTATCTTTTGCATATTTTATGTTATGTAGATCATTATTCAGCCTCAGGTATGAGTGTATTTAAGGTTTATATGAAATTTTTTTATTTATCATTTTTTATGTTTTTATTAATTAAAAATGACATTATTAAAGTGCATTTTATGTATTAACTGATTTATATATTTGTTTGCGGACTTTATAATATGTTTGGGATAAATTAATAAACATAACACATTTTTTCTTTTTTCATTTCGCATAGCATGTCCAGCTCGACATCCAGCTTGTCATCTAGTCTATTGTGTGAAACTCGCTGGTGGTTTTCCAGATGTTGAAATGTGTTGTTGTAGATTGCATCCCTAAAGCGTGACAAAAGACAGAAACTCTGTTTTCCATAGATCAACACCCAGTGTATCTAGCTCACAGCCCAGCCTCATGTTCAACTCTCCGTCTAGATCGCCCATCAGACTGTGTGTTGCTGAGAATTAACTTCGGGCAATTAAAATGTGAAACAACTTGCAAACATCCTATTATCCATGTGTATGGGTGATGAAGCTATGTTCCTGAGATAATTCATCAGCCTACATTCTCCTTTTCTGGCCACCATATCAATAATCCACGTGTTGGATTGATGCATTCAACCCATGCTCTAGAAGATTTGCCACTACACTCTCCTCTATTCACCATCAGCCCATCTGCAGCGATAAGGAAGGAACATGTGTGCCACATCTGAAGATCGTTCACACTGAAGAGGAGCCTATGTGTTCTCTGCCTAGTAAAAAGATCAGAACCGTGCTAAAGAAGGAAGATTGCCTATGTGTTGTCCTTTAATATGTTATGTGCGTTTATGATTGACTAAATTTAGAGAGCAATCGACCACTAAAGGTTCAAATTTCTCATCTCTCTAAACTATTATGTATAGCATCTTCTATGTGAGAGCTCAGTTAGCTAGAGCTAGAAAGTTAGAGAGTTAGGAAAAATTTATCAAGTTGTTCTTAAGCACTATATTTCTATTCCACCATTTGAATAAAGAGTTGTATGTGTTGCTATTGAAGATTGTGTTTGAGTAGAAGTTAGCCAGGAATCACCCCTGATTGCTGAAAGGGACCCTCATCAACCAGAAGTTTATTTTCTTGTTTATTTATTTCATTTTTTCTATTGTATCTAGTTTAATTCACAGTCTGTATTATTATTTCTGTAATGCAATTTGATTTCTAAATTAGATAGTTAACTACACACATAGTTTGTTTCCAGTTTTGCTTTTAGTAATTTCATTCCCAGTTTATTGTTCAGTTAATTTGCAAGTTAGATAAAATGGATTGTTGTTTATCAAATTAAATAGATTCAATTCTGTCTATTTCATTCATGTTTTAATTATCAGCTTATGGAATTTACATTCCATTTTATTAATATGCAATGATTTCTTTATGCTTACGTTTATGAATTTGTTTAAGTTTATTTTACTGTTAGATTTGCTTAATAAGTAGGTTTATTTATTTCCTTTATGCATTAGAATTACATCTACATGAATTCAACTGAAGATTAGTTCATTTAGGTTAGTTTTTACCATTTTAACTGTGCAGAGTGTCATTCTGACAGCTTGTTCAGTCTGTTATTCAGCCACCCCTTTCAGACCCATAGTTCAGTTTGTCATTCAGCCCTTAGTTCTGTTTTTAGTATTTTTTATGTATTTTGAGATTGTTTTTAGTATTTTTTTATGTATTTTGAGATTGTTTTTAGTTATATTTTGTTAATGTCTGAATTATGTTTTGACTGTAATATTTAGATAATAGTTTTGTTTAACATTAAATTTAAATACTAATTGTTTTAGGTTATTTATTAAAGTTTTATTATTTTTCTTATTCTTTTTTTCCTTGAATGTGTGTTAAGTTGTTTTTTTTTCTTGAATATTATTTCTTATTTTGTTTTACTGTTGTATTATTTTGTGTTTATGCTTTTTAGATTGATTTATTTGTTTCCATGTGATATTTAGTGTTACATGTGTTTTCCTTAGTATGTTTTTAGGTTGTCTCTTTTATGTTGTGTTATTGTTGAAAGAACTTATAGGACAGAACCTAAAGATATTTATTTTATTAAGTTTTCTACTTGCTTATAAGTTAAGTCTTCTTTGCACCCTAGTTTCTCATTTGAATAGTTAATTGTTGGTTGTATTTCAGTTTAAAGTTTATTATCAATTATTTAGTTTATTATTTAGTCTCAGTTTAATTACTTTAATGATTGCATTTTTAGGAGTTTGACTCAGTTTTTTCATTTTGAAAGATCTTTCCATCTTTTGTTTGTTAAAATATTTACACGACACCCTCTGCCTTATCATATATTTTGTGTCAATTCTAAGCTTACCAACCCTGGTTGATAATTAAAGAATAGGTGGATTAATTTAGACATTATATAACACCCAACATTTTTGGCACCGTTTTCGGGGAGATGTTCTATAAGGTAGAGTAGAATTCTTTATGAAGTTTAGTAATAGGTTGGTAGCAGGGGAGCGGTAAGAACCTACGGATCTATTATAACAGGAGCCCCCAAATCCAACAATAGTAGTAGCATAGGTTTTCTTTAGTTTAAAAGTATTTCATTAGTAGAATTAGAGATCCTCAGGGTAGATTTGTCAAGACTAGAAATTTTATTGAAGTCTCTACTAACTACCATAGGGGAGGTAATTCCCCAACTACTAACTCACTAGAAGGGTATCGAAAGACACCTATAGGAAGTAGTTCTACCCTAAAACCTAAGGAGTCTCTCTTAGAAGATCTTACTGGAGAAGCCATAGAAGGTGAAGAAACCTTGGAAAAAGGTCCTAAGCACCCCATTCCTGAGGAATTTCAAGTGGATCAGCCATTAGAAACCTCTAGTCCTCCACTAGTTTCGAATCCAATTAACACAACTTTTTTAGTAGTAGGAGATCCAAATTTCGTTGACTTTGTTGATCCCGCTCAAGTAAAATATCTCTTTGGAACCTTAGTAGATCCAGTCATCTCGCAAATTGAAACTTCTAAAGTAGAACCTACTATCCCTCTAGGATTCAATAAAAACATGGTTGATTAGAGGAATATCTCTCCTGAAAAATAATGTTGGGACGCTCGATTATCACCTCAAAAGGAGCCTCGTAAATATATTTACGTTAAGAATCCATCCCATCTTTTATGGAGAGATGGGGAGAAAACAAAGATCATGATGAAGTTAGAAATGAAGAAGAAGAAGGGGAAAATCAAACTGAGGCTACCTTTGGGTTCCCTATCTTAGATGCAATGCATGATGTAACTATGAAAAACATCCCTCCTTCCTCCTTACCTACTTTCTATGGAAAAATTAATGAGGACCCAGACACATTCCTGTTCAAGTTTGATATCCTTTGCAGGATCTATAATTATCTACAAGATGCTCACAAACTAAAACCCTTTCCCGCTACACTAAAGTATTCCGCCTTGAGATAGTTCATGGTATTGGGAGAATCCACTATCAGGACTTGGGATGATATGAAAACCTCATTTTTGTGAAAGTACTATCAAGAAGACTACAAACCTAAGGACTCTCAACATGATATATTCAAGATACAACAACTTGAAGACGAGAGCATGGACGATTATCTCGAAAGGTTCATTTATACATTACATAAGTCTAAATATAAGGACCTTTGAGAATATGCAGTACATACACTTTTCCTTAAGGGGATATCCAATGACTTGTTAGAAAGTCTTAATCTCATGGAAGCTGGCGATATTTTTCATAAAAATTTTGCATAGATCGATGAGATGTGTAAAAATTATTCTAGGACTAGGGGGAAGGTTGTGAAAAATTTTGGAGATCCTTTTAGTATAAATGTAAGAGGAAATGTTCCTATTTCAGGTGGAGTTACAAGAGTAGAGATAGGAAACCTATTGGAGAATTTTAAGAATGATATCTTAAGAGCAATGGGTTCTCAACTAGATGATTTACAAGCCAAGAAAAGGCAGGATGGATAACGAGTAGAAATGAGTATCTTTTGTCCAAGATGTAGAACTAAACATCCCTAAAGAGAATGTCCATTAAATACATATCTGTATGTCAAATCTGTACAGAAGAGAATCCAACAGATAATTTCCCATCCTTCTCTATATTGCAAGTCATCTATAAGATTGGGGATGTAGCTGAAACATATAGGAGGCCTTCTTGGAAACCTAGAGACCAACCAACATACCCAAAAATTCCACCACAACCTCCACTTTATTATCCTCTGTATTAACCACCTCAACAATGGAACAATTCAAGCTAGTAGAATTGGCCACCTTAGTATCCTCCTCCTCAATTTCCATAACAACAATATTGGTCACAAGGATGGAGAGGACAACCATATCCTCATCCACAACCTGTCCCTGCACCTAATCATCCTTATCCTCAGAATCAAACAAATTTCCAGCAAATGCTGCCTGGATTTGAACCTCCAGTTCCTTTTATCACACAACAACCTCATCACTTTCAGAATGCAAATCCTCCTCGATCAACATTATTACCTGTGAAAATGATACCTAACTCTAATAATAAACCAACTCAATCTCTTAATAGCATTGAGTTGCAAACTCTTCCATCATACCTTATTTCGACTATACCTGTACATGAAATTCAAATACGATCAGGAAGAGTTGTGAATAATAAACCCAAGTCATCAGTCATCATTCAGGAACCAAATGAATAAGAAGAAGATGAAAGTGAACCCATGAATGATGTTATTTTGGAGGATGTGAACATTTCAAAGGTTCCAATACACACCCATCCTCCACAAGAAACTATTCAGAAGCAAAGAATTCCTCCATTTCTAGAGAGACTAGTAATAGAAAAACCTGTAGTTCATCCAGAGTATAACATTTTGAATGAATTAAAGAACATGTGTATTAAAATCCCTCTATTACAAGCTATCAAATATATACCCATCTATAGTAAGGTAATAAAGGAGCTATGTATTAAACGCCCAGGAAAGAAGCAAAAGGACCCTCTTCCAATTCATGTTATAGGAGAAATGTCTAAATGTATGATAGGTTAGTCCCAGATTGCAAAATATACAAATCCAGGAGCCCCAGTAGTGACTGTAATTATAGAAAACACCACCATAGATAATACATTAATCAATTTAGGATCTCTATTAACATGATGACCACCGCAGTTTTAGAAGTTTTACAGTTAGGACAATTTCTTCGACCTACTCCTTCCATCCTAGAACTAGCAGACTGCACTATGGTAAAACCCGCTGGAGTCATGGATGACATTGTTTTATCAGTAGCTTCATGGGAATACCCTGTTGACTTTATGGTCATAGAATCAAACGATCCTTCTAAAATACATCCTATTATCTTGGGAAGACCATGGTTAGCTACCACAAATGCTTTTATAGGATGTAGGGACGGAGAGATGACTATTTCCAATGGGTTGTCCACACAAAGAATTATTTTATACCCCCCATCACAACCAATAATTGAAAATTCATGGTGGTTAAATTTTTATTTTGGGGATGAAGAATTTGATGATATCTCCCTTCCTAGTGATTTTTCCTTGGCACTATAGTAGCAGACCATTGCGAACGTATTAAACCAGTTTGTTTCTTCGATAACCTGTACAAATTTTCCTCAGTCCTTTGCTCAACTCGATCAGATATTTGGAGATGAGTTTCAAGAGAATATGGCTCTCTCAATGTTTACAAAAACACCTTATATCTTCACAATTGAAGAGCATACGGGGCCATATACCATACCTTGTGAGGTTGGCCCTGAAAATTTTCTATATATAAACGTAGGATTAAGTGAAAAACAACAAGCACAACTACTTAAAGTTCTTAAGAAACAAGCTGGAGCATTTGCATGGGAATACACTGATATGAAGGGTATACACCTTGATACCTATATTCACCATATTTATATGGATCCAAGCATGTGACCTGTAAGGCAGCCACAGAGGAGGATGAATCCTTCTCTAAAAGATATAGTAAAAGAAGAATTACAAAAAATCCTCACTACTGGTTTCATCTATCCTATCTCCGATAGTAAATGGGTATCTCCTTTAGTAGTAGTCCCAAATAAAGTTACATGGAAATGGCATATCTATGTTGATTTTAGAGAGCTAAACAAAGCTACACTTAAAGACTACTTTCCTTTACCCTTTATTGATCAAGTATTAGATACTCTGTCAAGTAAACAATATTTTTTCCTTTGTTGACGGGTATAGTGGTTACAATAGGATTTTAATAACACTGGAAGATCAAGACAAAACCACTTTTACATTCCCTTGGGGAACATAGGCTTATCGAGTTTTTCCATTTGGATTATGTAATGCACCTGCCACTTTCCAGCAAGTAGTCTTAGGATTTTTTTCTAATCTTATACATGAATGTGTGGAGGTATACATGGATGAATTTATGGCCTATGGTAATAATTTTCAAGAAGCCCTTAAAAAACTCAAGAAGGTATTGATCCGATGTCAAGAAAAAAATTGATTTCTTAGTCACGAAAAAATGTAAAATGTTACTAACAGAAGGTATAGTTTTGGGACACCATGTTTCTTCCCAAGGAATCAAGGTAGATCCTACGAAGATCGAAGTAATTGTTGGCCTTCCCTCTCCTGAAACTCAGAAAGAGGTAAGAATATTTCTTGGTCATGCAGGCTATTACCGCCATTTTATTGAAACTTTTACTAAAATAACTACACCAATGTTTAAGTTGCTTGCAAAGGACTCAAAATTCCAGTGGACATAATCTTGTCAAAATTCTTTTGAAATATTAAAAGCCAAAATATCAATGGCACTAATACTTAGGGGTCCCGATTGGTCCCTTCCTTTTCACATATCTACCGATGCCTCTGATACGACCATAGGAGGAGTCCTCGACCAAAAACAAGGACAAGCATCTTATGCCATCTATTTTATTAGTAAAAATTTGACCCCTGCCAAATTAAATTATACTGTTATTGAAAAAGAATTTTTGGCAGTAGTTTATTCTATTAATAAATTTCATCATTATATTATAGGTTATGATGTTTTTGTGCATACCAATCACTCCACCATTAGATTTCTAATGAATAAAAAAATTACCAATGGTAGAGTGACCTGGTTGCTTCTTTTATTGCAATAATTTAACATTGCCATCATTGACCGACCTGGTAAAGAAAATATCGTAGCATATTTCCTTTCCTGTATTCAACCTGAAGATGATACTCAACTAGTTGATGAAACTTTTCCTGATGAACATCTATTTGTTGTATCTGTTCAAACCCCTTGGTTTGCAGATATTGCCAATTATTTAGCAAATGGGAAAATACCAAACCATTTGTCTCCACATGAGAAGCATAATATTATAGTTCAGAGTTCCAATTATTATTGGGTTGATAACCATCTGTTTTGCACTACTCCAGATATTATTATTCGACGATGTGTGTGGGAGGATAAAATGACAGACATCCTCCATGCATGGCATGATAGACTATGTGGAGGTCATTTTTTTGATAATAGGATGGCATATAAAGTATTACATTTTGGTTATTATTGGCCAAGAATTTTTAAGGATTATGCCAATTATGTTAAAGGATGCGATAGTTGCCAAAGAATGGGTAAACCTATGTCATCTGATCAAATGCCTTTACAACCCCAAGTTATGATTGAACCTTTTGAGAAATGGGCTCTTGATTTTGTAGGACCAATTTATCACATGTCTTGTAAAAATAAATATATCTTGGTTTGGATAGACTATGTCACCAAAAGGGTAGAAGCTAAATATTTATTTAGAGCCACAGAGAAATTGATGATAGAATTCATATATGAAGAGATATTCACCCGGTTTGGTGTACCTAGAGAAATTGTCACAGATCAAGGTACTCAGTTTACTTCTAAATTAATGAAAGAACTTACTACGAAATATGGCATCCGACATTGAAAATCTTCACCTTATCACCCTCAGGTTAATGGTCAGGTAGAATCAACTAATAAAGTATTAGAACCAATTTTAACTAAGACCATTCACTTACATCATAAGGATTGGGAAAATAGACTCCCAGAGGCTTTATGAGCCTATGGAATAACATGGAGAAACACTACCGGACATACCCCGTATGAGTTAGTGTATGGAAAACAACTCCTTTTACCTATTGAATTTCAAGTTAAAACCTTTCGTATGGAAGCACAATTAGGCATGAATTTGGATGAAGCATAGAAACAACAAATATTACAGATTAATGAATTAGATGAAATTAGACAAGATGCATTTCAAAGAACGATGTTAATATAGAATCAACTAAAAACATGGCATGATAAATTTATTAAGAAAAAGCAGTTTAATAATGGAGATTGGGCACTACTATTTGTCTCACGGTTTAAAATTTTTAAAGGAAAATTAATTATCCATTGGATGGGTCCATACGAAGTAGTTACAGCTTTTGACAATGGATTAGTAAAAATTAAAACAATTGATGGCTCATAAATTTCCTTTGTAGTAAACGGACATAGACTTATGCTTTATCATCGACATACATCTAAACAGGATTTCATACAAAATGTTTTGTAGAAAAATGAAATGGCATTAGTTGAAGAGGAAGCTATTCCTCCTCCTCCTGATCCTTGAAAAATATTTTGGGTTATTATCACTTGTATATATGTAAATATGTGCTTGTTTCTTTGAATAAATAAGAGTCACTTCTAATAGGTTGTTTACACAAGACTCTTTTGCTGTTATGTCTTTATGAATAAATTGAATCATCTAACAAGTGGTTTTGCAGTTTGATTACAAGTATATTATCTCTATGAGCATCTAACGGAATATTACTTGGACAAGGAAAGTATGCTAAAATACGCAACAGGTATTTTAATCTTTTTTGGGGTACTTTTGAAATTTGCAGCTTATACTGATAAATTTTTTTTATAAATCCTTTGTATATCATACTTCACCAGTTTTCTATGATTCATATAGTTTTTGGTATCTTGATTCAGACATGTATATTTCTGATTTATTCTTTTAAACAAGTTGCTTGATAAGACCCACTTTCATTATCATATTTTTCACAACCTTATTTTTCCCCTATGGATTATGAGTTCATCCTATACTTGTTATCGAAACTTGTCTCTTGAGTATTTTGGTGATAACTTGAAAGTAAGTGGAATTGTTGTCTATGGGGAACATTACTTTTTTTTTTATAAAGAAGAAGGAATATTAGGTTAAAGGACAACTTTTAGTTATTCTCTTTTGACATGTTTTATGATTCTGGCCATTATGAAATTACTTATAAATTTATTTTGAAACAAAATTGAATTATGTGTTTAGTAGGATCTAACATGCTCTAGTACCAATCGGATTTCATATATTTAATATCATTATACAAGGCAAACCTGCTAGGGTACTAAACAAGCCTACTGGAAGCGGTTCAATGCAAAGTAAAAACCTTACAACATGAAGCTCAATAAATGCAAGTAAACTTGTCAGGGTACTGAACAAGTTTGGTAGTAGCGGGGAAATATATGGTAAATGAGATCTGGTTAGTATACAACTATGCACATAGTTCATAAAATAGTGATAATATATATAATATAAAAATTCAAGAAAATATGTCATGGCCAATTGTTTATAATGTCATTCAAGAATGGCTCTAAGTTGGATTTTTCCCCATCCATCTAATTCTGCATATACCTAATATATCATTATCTTAGAAATAGGACCCATAGCTATAAATCTCACACACTCTCGGGTACACTTAAAATATTCTAAGATGACAGGATATCTTTACAATGAGCCATGGATGGCTATTTTTTCCTATGGTATTGTTTTGATATAATAGTATCATTTACATGGTCTTTCTAAGCACTATTTTATTTTTCATGAATATACATTTCTGAACCATTTCCATTTACTAGTTATTTTTTCTTAAAAGTAATTAACAGCATGCCCGTACTCTTTCTATTTTTCTGGAACAATCAATTCTTCTCTCTGTATGGCTTGAGGACACACCATATCTTTGGTTTGGGTGGAGATGGATTTGAGAAATTTAGATTATTTTTATTTTATGACAAATCTATTTATCTCTAACAAATGATAAGTATTTTTAGGAATGTAAACAATGGAATTTGGTTATAGCTTGAACCATATTTTTACAGCAAAATTCAATATGGAAGACCATACGAAGGATCAAATGAATATCCAAATGAAATATCAAATAGCGATCTGATAAAAATGGTGATATTATAGCACTTATGATTAAAAATGCTAACTAAATTTTGTTTTTGGGTAAATAGTTTTTACTTCCATTTCACTGTTAATAATTGTATCCTCTTACCTACTCATGCATGAAAATGATCAATCTCTTTTATTCAAAATGCAATTTATGTTTTTGTGTTACATGTTCAACTTGCCCAAAGTTTTACTTTAGACATGGTTGAAATAATTTTAAACTTTATAAGTGATAAAATTATTGTGAACCTAAGTGTGAATGGTTAACTATGGGTATTTTTATCTATTTAAGCCTCACTGGCACGTCATCAACCACATGATAAATTAGTATAACATTTTATCCTAATTTTAATTCCCCTTTTATAAATATTGTTCATCTTTATTCATTACTACTCAATGAAATACACCATTCATTCTTATTATTTGTTCTAATTTTTTTGTAATGATCTATGATTTCTCATTTGTTGCATCAATAGTTAATTAGTTATCTCTCTTTCATAGTATATGGGAACTTACACAAAGTTGAGGGACCTTTTAGATTCAAGTCATGATTTGTGAAATTAATTTCACTTTGCAAAAACAAAATATGTATGTGTTCCTTAGTGGTTTCGTACCACTAGAACTAGAGGATATCAAGTCTATCAAGTCAGTTGAAATTCAAACTAGGAAGAAACAAACATGTGCACATTTTGCAGTTAGACAACATGTATGCTTTTTACAGTCACAAAACGTGTTACTTATTTTATAGTTACAAAACATGTGCACATTTTTCAGCGACAAAACATGTGAACATTTTGTAATATATGTAATAAACCCCCACATTTCCATCCATATCTCCCTACATACCCATCCATCTCACTCTCTCTCCCCCTCTCCCTCTTTCCTTTCCTCCCTCCCTCTCTTTGTCACTCCCTAATTCTCTCTCCCTATCCCTCCTTCCCTATACCTCGCTCCCTAACCATCACTACCCTCCACTCACCCTCTCTTTCCTCTAATCCTATACCTAATATCCACCCCTTTATCATTCCTGCAACCCCTAGTCCCCACCCCTCTCTCTTAACCAATACCAAAAACCCCTCACACCCCCCCCTCTCTCTCTCTCTCTCTCTCTCTCTCTCTCTCTCTCTCTCTCTCTTTATATAACACCAAATACCCCTCCCTCTACCACTTACCAATCCAATATATCTTTTTCCCTCTCTTTCTCTATTCCCCAAACCTCTATCTCACATTGTATTTAACTTATCTAATCTTATTGTAACCCCTAACCCCCTCACACCC
>LPNX011205519.1:193635-207455 GCA_001517045.1 Pseudotsuga menziesii | reverse complement strand
TCTCTCTCTCTCTCTCTCTCTCTCTCTCTCTCTCTCTCTCTCTCTCTCTCTCTCTTTTTCAAACACACACACACACACACACACACACACACCATTTTACTCATACATATACCTCAAACCCCACGTGCTACCCTATTAGAATTTGAATTCCATTTAGATCTTCAAGCAGATAGTTCTAATTATGTTTGCAGCAAAAGAATGGAGAATGAAGATACAAATTGAACAAAACAAACCACACAGGAAATGGATAAGTATTGATCAAGAATTTATAGTATCATTCACAATAATAAATATTTAGCGTTACAATAGATTACATAGGAAGAATTTGAATGCATTAGGGAGAAATTTGAACCTACCAAATAGATATGACTATATCTAATTGAATATCTAACTCATGGTCCTCTGAATCAATATCGAAGTCCAAAATCAACTCCCAAATGTCCAACCAACTCAACAAACAGTGACAACTAGTTAACTCAGTGCAACTGAGTGTGGTAGGTGGGAAAAGGCACCTAATCCACATGCATCCATGCATTATCCATGCAATACATGCACTAGCTAACTATTTGTGAACTAACTGAAAGTAACCGAGGGATAACTGAGACTAACTAGTAGTAACTCCAACTAACTGAAGTAGGCTGGTGTCAGGACTCCCAATGTCTCCTAAAATGTAGGGATTGGTCTAGGAGACGCCCAAATTGATGCATGCACATGCAACAGGTGCCAATTAACCTCTAATAGTGTTCCCCACACTCCAGAGACTGGTATATGTGGCCCCATTGGGTTAAGTGGACCCAATTAATTAATTAAGGTTCCTAAGTTAGGAAATAATTAATCTAATAGATAGTATGATCAAGGGAGGATTAATAATCCCAAAAGGCACCCTAAATCCTAACTTGGACAACTTTGGTCCCCAGTAACAATACCATAGGTCACCCAGTATACAATCTAAGAGACATAATACAAATGAGGTAGGAAAACCTCTTGGGAGAAAACCCCTCAAAATAGGAATTGAGAATTAAGCTTTAATTCCCAAAAGAGACTTGAGAAAGGAAAATCTCTTTTCGGTAAAATACTTGGTAAAAATATATGTAATATGATCCTCTATTAGACAGTAGAGCAGTGTGATGATTTTTTCATGTATCGGTTCCCGAATGTAGGGCATATGAACCTCTATGTGCTTTGTCCTTTGCTTCTAAACAAGATCACTGGAGATCTTGATCGTACTCTGGTTGTCACAATAAAGATCTAGTGTAGGTGAATTCTTAATCCCAAACTCTGTCAAGATGCCATGTAGCTAAACTTCCTAAATAACTGCATTCACAGCTCCCCAATACTCTACTTCTGTTGAAGAAAGTGCAAGTGTTTCTTGGTTCTTGTTGGACCAACAAATTGTCCTAGATCCAATCATGAATACAAAACCAGAGGTGGATTTCCTATCATTTCCATGTCCTACCTAGTCCAAGTCTGTAAATCCTAGGAGATCTAGTTGTGCTCCAGCAGCATATTGGATCCCATAATCAATAGTACCCTACACATAGTGCAAGATCCTCTTTATTGCCTTCCAGTGAATCTCATGTGGCTCCTGCATATATTTGGTAGTATCACTCACAGCATAGGATATGTCTGGTCTTGAATGAGTGAGATACAAAAGGATTCCAATGAGGTTTATGTAGAGAGTGTTGTCCACCAAAGGTGTAGAACCACCTTCTTCAATCCTGATTCCTGATAGAAAAGGGTAGGGGGGTGCCTTGCAGTCCTCCATGTGGAATCTCTTAAGCATGTTTGATGAATACCTAAACTGCGAGATCATGATTCCCGAATTCTTTTGACTTACTTTGAGACCAATGGACTATCTTAATAGTCCAAAGTAGTCATAGTGAATGCTTTACTAAGAGAAAACTTGATGCTACTCAATCCAGCAGTAGAGTTTCTAGTAATGAGCAAGTCATCCACATACAATACAACTAGAAGAAAGAACCCATCCTCCTTCTTCATGTAGACATTGTAATCATATTTTCACCTTTCAAACTTCTGAGAGATGAGGAAGGCATCCATCTTGGAGTACCATTCCTTTGGGGCTTGTTTGAGTCCATACATTGATTTCCTTATCTACAGAGTAAGGAAGGATCATCAATAAACCCCTCATATTGTTTCATATATATCTCCTCCTCCAAATCACCATGGATGAAAACACTCTTCACATACATGTGATGTACTTCCCATCTCTTGGAAGAAACAATGGCTAATACCATCCTGATGGAATCCATTATAGCTACTGTAGAGAATCTCTTATTGTAGTCTAAGCCTTGGGCCTACGAATACCCTTTTTCCACCAACCAAGCCTTGTACTTGGTTGTGGTCCCATAAACAACTATTTTGGTTTTGTAGACCCATTTGCACTATACCAGCTTCCTTCTTGGATGTAAGGGGACAAGTTCCCAGGTCTGGTTGTCATGTAGCGAATCAAACTCCTCAGCCATGGTTGTGTGCCATCTAGGATCATGGAAAGCCTCCTTCAAGGATTGAGGATCTAACCCAAGCATCATAAAACACCTCTTAGCAAGAATAGGATATACATGAGATAGTGCTACACTCTCCTTCTAATATTGGGACCTCATTCTTCTTTTGTCATATGGATCCCCAACACCATCTCCAACTGCTTCTATGAGATTCTTAACCCATTTAGGCTGCTGGAATGAGTTAGATATTGGATATGGATCTAGATCCCTTTGATTTGTAAGCTCAATGTCTGGATCATACTAGGATGAATCCTCTTATGAATCTGACTCAGAAATGTCAGGGTTTGAAACTGAAACTGGAATAGGAAGTGAAGGAATGTTTATACCTTCATCAACTTCAAATGAAAGATGAGGTGATGCTAGAACTGTGTATGGTATGAAGTGAGAGAAAATATATGCCTTAGAGGCATGATCAGCAATTCCTTTCGCTACAATATCCCCAGTTGAGATTTGTGTTATCTCCACTGAGTCAGGTCCAAACACCACTTGCTTTGGTGAGCCGGTGTGGCTCATCTGATATATAGAGAACACATTAGCTGTAAGGGAGGGCACATATAGGAAAAATTTAAACACACCATGCTTATCCCTAATGGTGCCTCTTCTTGCTACTGGAATTTTAGAAATAATCTCCCATGTAAATAGTGGTCCCTCCATTGATGTTGAGAGAGGAGAAGAGATCCTTAGAGGCCACCATGTGATTCGAGGCTCCAGAATCAATCAAATAGGCTGTAGACCTAGGTAGTCATGCTTTCAAGGCATGCCATCTTTCATGTCCATTATCTGAATTATTTTCTCTCTGTGGGGAAGCAATGTTATGCTACTTGAGAAGAGCAGTCATCCCGTCAAGTTGCTTCCCCATACAATTTTCTTCAATATGGTACCCTTTTTCATAGTAGGGACATATTTTCTTCTCAAATTTATTCTTCTTACAACTGAAGGCTCCTTCTGAAGCTTGCTGATTTTGTTTGGGCTTCAAATCAGCTTCCTTTGGGTCCTTCATCTTTGATTTCCCATTTTCTTTCACTTCGGAAGAGTAAAAAACTAGAAGAGCTTGATCTTTGGATGTCTTCATTACTCCCATTTTCATCAAGTTGTCTTGCTCTTTTATTAAGGAATCAGAAAAAGAATCTAGTGAAGGAACCTTCCAATTAGGAAATATTTCCCTATTGGAATAAAATATGGAAACAAACACAGAATACTCAGGGCCTAGTTTGCTGAGTATGGAAAGGACATTCTGTTCATCCTTTCGCTCTATTCTGTACTGTCTGCACTGGAGTACTAGAGACTTGAATTTAGTGAATAATTTCTTAATAGTCTTGAAACTCTTGGGATGTAAAGATACCAACACATTATCTAGAATGTGTCCCTGAAGCTCATCTTGTTTGTTAAACAAGCTAAAACGATTCTCCCAACATTCTCTAGGAGTCCTCAATTCTTCTATATGGAAGAGGAGATCTTTGGAAATATAAGCACATAAGTACCCAAATGCTTCATCACAACAGTTTAGGAACTTGTTTCTCTCTACCAGCTGATGAGGCTCAGACTCCCATCCATGTATGATCCTATGGTAGCCATTATTCCGCAAGGCCAACTGCATATCAATCCTCCAATCAATATAATTGGAAGTTGTGAGGATCTGTGGTTCAAGAGTTTGAGAACTCATAAGTGCTCTGGCTGGAAGAATGCAAATACTTCACACAAGCTATGTAGTACCTGTCAATTTCACTGCAGTAACACACTAAAAAATATGAACTGTTAGAATAATTATTTTCCTCCTAGCATGAACATCTTTTCAGGGTCTGTCACGCCCTCTATGCTACTCTGAATAAGTCCAGAGCTAGGAAATCATCATAGGGGACTTCTTTGGAAACTTAGTTGCTTCTGATGTTCGATGGGGAGAAACAAGCATGAAACCTTCTTGAGAAGGCTCTGATACCATATTAGAATTTGAATGCCATTTATATCTTCAAGAAGATAGTTCTAGTAATGTTTATAGCAAAAGAATGGAAAATGAAGATACAAACTGAACAAAAGAAACGACACAGGAAATGAACAAGTATTGCTCAGGAATTTGTAGTATCATTCAAAATAATAAATATCAGTTGTTACAATAGTTTACACAAGAAGAATTCGAATGAATTAGGGAAAATTTTGAATCTCTGAAGTGGATATAACTGTATCTAAATGAATCTGTAACTCATTATCCTCCCAATCAATATCGCATTCCAAAATAAACTCCCAGATGTCCAACCAACTCAACAAAAAGTGACAACTAGTTAACTCAGTGCAACTAAGTGTCATAGGTGGGAAAAGGAGCCTACTCCACATGCACCCATGCATTATCCATGGAAGACATGTTCTAGATAAATGTTTGTGAATTAATTGGAAGTAACTGAGGGCTAACCGATACTAATTAGTACTAACTCCAACTAACTGAAGTAGGTTTGTGTCAGGATGCCCAGTGGCTCCTAAAATGTAGGGATTGGTCTAGGAGGTGCCCAAATTGATGCATGCACATGCAGTAAGTGGCAGTTAACCTCTAGCAATGTTCCCCACACTTTAATGATTGATACATGTGGCCCCATTAGGTCAAGTGCACCCAATTGTACTAGTGGACCCAATTAATTAATTAAGGTTCCTAAGTTAGGAAATAATTAATCTAATAGACAATATGATCAAAGGAGGATTAATAATCCTAATATCCCCCCTATCTCTTACACACACACACATGCACACACACACACACACACAAATACTACTCGTCTATCACTATCCCCCTCTTCTCTCTCCCTCTAACCCTTACTAACCCCCTCTCTCACTCTCTCCACCTACTCCACTTACTTATGTATCCCCTCTCCTCATATCTCTCTTTCTCTCCCCTCTTCTCCTTATACCTCATTAACCCCCTCTCTCACTCTCCCATAATCCTCCACTTATTTTTAACCCCCACCTCTCTTTCTCCCCCCAACCCCCTAATGACCTCTCCACATCTCTCTCTCACTTTAACAACCTGTAAACCCCCTCCTATTTTCCCTACCCATAAAACCCCCTCCTCCTCTCTCTCTCTCTCTCTCTCTCTAAACCCCTCTCTCTTTACCAATCTTGATCATATTACCTTTACTACTTACCCAACACCATCTCCTAATATATATCTTTCTCTCTCTTCCCCAATTCTAAACCCCCCTTCTCTCTAACTTTCCTAATCCTTCCTAAACCCCTACCTTCCCCTCAGCCCTATCTCTATCTTTGTTCTCTTCCCAAACCCTCCTCATCCCCTCTACACCTTCCCCCACTAAGATCAATATATCTTCCTCTCCCAACCCTCCTCCTACCCCTACCCCTAGTCACCCATGTTATATTTTTATCATTTAAGCAATATGATATTAGGATATTATCTAAGAGAATAACATGCACTACAATAAACACAAGAGATAAGAGACACAAAGAATTTTCCTCAGGGAAACCATAAAGGAGAAAAACCCACAACTTCCTCAGAGATAGAATGAGCGCCAATGGTAGCAGTAAAACCCAAAAACATAAATATGATCTCCAACAACTGTTCTCTCTCTCTCATTCACTTGAGAGAGCTTCTCCACTCTCACTCATGTGCCCCAGTGAGTGAGCGTGTGTATGATAAATAGAGAGTCTCACTCTCTATTTATATTCTTTCATTCACTTTATTTCCACTCCAACATGTTGGCCTCACTTAACAATTACTTACTAGGGCCGACATCTCTAGGAGAGTCTAATAACCCTAGTGCCCCCCAACTGTGGGTACTTTTTCCTCCGATCAACAAGGAGGGTTAACCTTGACTCAACTGTGGGGACTATTGCCTCGACTTACAATGGACGGTTAACCTCAATGACTTTACATGACTTGTTTACATTATTGAATCTCCTGATTGAAACATCGGGGCATGCCATGACTCAATTACATTATGGATACTTCTCGGAATAAACATCGGGGTGCAATACATAAGATATACAAGTGAACACATTCCAAAGTTACAAATACATCAACACTCCCTCTTAAATAGGAAGGTATTCTATCGGCACAATTTATCAGCACAAGTCTTCTTCTCTATATCATATGGATCATCATCAAATCATCTTCATCAAGTCTGGATCATCACTGGATCATCATCGAGTTTGGATCATCAGTTGATCTGGAGCATCATTAGATCATCATCATGTCTAGATCATCACTTAATCTGGAGCATCACTAGATCATCATCGCTACTTCCGCTATCTCAATCAAATGGTGCTATATCTTCATCCTTCTCATCAATGGAAATTCTACAAATCCAACCCTTTTTCATGCTGGTTGTAGGCCTAGCCTCCAGGTAGGTCTTCATCTTCTTCAACACTTATATTTGACCATGAGAGGAACACATCCAAGAACCATGTCAGAATGGCCCATCCAACACTTACATCTTTCGTTCTCAAGGAATGACTCTTAGCTCTAGGTTGAGTGTCAGTCCCAGACAGAAATAAATTCCTGGTAATTGACCAGGTGCCTCCATTCTCCCAGAGAATGGATTCTCAACACTAATTTGAGCTTCAGTCCCAGACTGAATCAATGTATTGGTAACTAACGAGGTGCCTCCATTCTCCCAGAGAATGTCTTCTCAGCACTAAGCTGAGCTTTAGTCCCAGATTGAATCAATTTCCTTGTAACTTATGAGATGCCTCCATTCTCCCAGAGAATGGATTCTGTAGGTCTTCATCATATTTTTCCATACTATGGAATCCTCTAGACTGATTACATGCATCAACAAAACCTTGAAAGATCATCCTAGCACAAACTATAGGATCTCCAAGGATCTTTTACATGTGACCATCACAAAACCTCGAAAGAGCATCCTAGCACAGACTATATGATCTCCCAAGATCTTTTCTATGTGAATACCACCAAAAAACCTCGAAAGAGCATCCTAGCATAGGCTATAGGATATCCCAATATCTTTTCTATGTGGTCAGGAAAAACCTTAAAAGAGTGTCTTACAACCTGCAAGAACTCTAAAGAGCATCCTAGGACTTTTAAGAGCACATAGCTAAACCTATCGAATCTCCAGGGATGATTACATTCTTCTAGTAGGAAAACCTCAAAAGAGCATCCTAGCATAGACTACAGGATCTCCCAAGATCTTTTCTATGCTACCTGTAGAAAAACCTTGAAAGAGCATCCTAGCACAGGCTGTAGGATCTCCTAGGATCTTTTCTATGCTACCTACACAACTTGTCCATGGCCAAACTCTAGAAAAACCTCAAAAGAGCATCCAAGCACAGACTATCGGATCTCTCAGGATCTTTTACATGCTTATATGTACAATCTATCCACATAGTATCATCCTAATACTCATCACAACATAATCCTGATGCATATCATCATCATATGATCATCCTGATCATAATCCGAGCAAAAACTAAAGCATCATCTCGATGCTCATCACATAGTGCTTACATCCATACCCATGGGAAGGATGCTCCTATCATGCTTGGAATGGCTTCTGCAAATGTGTCCTGTCACTTCTTCCTAGAAGTATCTTCTATCTAAAGAACACAAAGCATCTCTCTGAAGTACTCAAAATTCACCGCAGCTAACACATCTGCTATCTACTCGTTCGTCTCAACATACTGGAGCTTCACAACTCCTCTTTGCACCATATCCCTGATATAGTGTTATTTGATCTCGATGTGCTTCGACTTGTCATGGAACACCGGGTTCTCAAACAACTTCACACAACTCTAGTTGTCATAGGTAGCATCCAATGGGAGATCAAATAACTCAGACAGTATCTTCCTGAGCCATACTACCACACAACTGGCTGAAAAAGCTACGACATACTCTGCTTCAGTTGTACTCAGTGCTACGTAGGATTGCTTCCTACAAAACCAAGAGATCACACTTGATATCATACTAAATTATCACCCCGAGGTGCTCTTCCTATCAATGGAACTGTCTTTCCAATACGAATCCACATAACCCTCTAGGTTAATCTTCTGATTCGCATCATACTTGAACCCATAGTCAACTGTACCCTTCAGGTACCTTACTACATGCTTTGCAACCATTAGGTGAATATGTCTCAATGTGTTCACAACAAATCAAATATCTAGTCTCATATTTGTCAAGTACATCAAGGAACATATCACCTGATGATACATCATGTCATCAACAGTCTCTGATGAAGCAACACTCAATAGCTTCAAGTTCGATGCCATAGGTGTGGTCATGTCCTTGCATTCCATCATCTTGAACCTCTTTAGGATATCTATTGCATACTTCCCTTGTCCCAGGGATATTCCATCCTCATTCTGCCACACCTCCATGCTTAGAAAGTAGTGCATCATATCCAAGTCCTTCATCTTGAACTCGGCAACAAGTCACCTTCTTGCAACTTTAATGAGTTCTTGTTTTTTGTTAGGAACAAGTCATCGACATATAACAAGATCATCACTAGTCTTCCACCTTTAACCTTGAAGAAAAGGTTGGAATCCGCTTTACTCTTAGTAAATCCTAGAGTCATCAGTAAGCTATCCATCATGTCGTACCATGTCGAACCTCGAGATCTTCTGAAGTTACTCCCTCTGAAGTGGATCATCATTCTCCCTATGCCTTTCGTACTTTATGCACTGAAACATTATGTACTGGAGTGACAAGTATCTTCCTCTACTACTAATATTCTATGTATCCATCTAGGGTAACTAGATACCAAGATCCTTTATCTTGAAAACGTTATTCTCGCACCCATATGTGAGCTTGTCATCCTCTATAGGATTTCATCTTCAATCTTGTAGCAAAGGTTAAGATCTTCATCACTCTATGTGATCTTCAAGCTCCTCATGTATGTGTTATCCCATGGGTTCCTTCCGTGCTCATACAAGGCCTTCTTTCATTTGCACACATGAGTCTACCTGTCATGTGTCTTAACTTACAATGGCTGCAAATGTGTCTTCGTAGTCTATTCCTTCTTTTCGTGAGAAGCCTCGTGCTACTAATCTTTCCTTGTATCCCACGATGTTTCCATCTACTGCATGATGGAACTATGAACTTCCCTTCAGGTCTCGATACTGCATCCTAGACATGATTCTTCTTGAAATGGTCTTCCCTTTCTTCTTGGCTACTTCTTCATCAATGATGTCACTGCATTTGTCATATTATTCTTCATCTTGGATTATTTCTCGAATTGTCATCACTTGTTCTTCGGCACAAGTCTCAACCTCCTTTGCTTGTAGGTGATTGTACATGATCTTTCCTACAAGTCATATGCACCAGTTGTATGGTTATAAACATTTCATAAGGTATATTCATAACGAAAAATTCTTATGCATAAATATATGATCATGCAACTATTTTATCCAATACAACATTCATCCATATCTCATGGAAACTTTCTAGATGCCTTCCATCTCTACAAGGACAACATTGATATTGTGCACTAATCCAATATGTCAGCCAAGAGGCTTCATTCTAGATAAGTATCAATGGAGAGTTGTATAGCACCATGGGCTACTTACCCATCACATGCATATTAGTAGCATACTGTCATTAATGCAAACATTCTATCATGCATAATACATCAACTGAATATAAACAAATGCATAACAAAATAATATCATGAAATGACAATTGAATACTTATCTTTATTTGTTTTGTGGGTAGACTCCTTTTAGATTCATCATATTCTTCATTCAAAATAGCATCATTTCTTATCCAAATTCTCAAGATGGATAAGAGGCTCTTCAAGAATTGAGTTCTTCATATTCCTCATCACTTGAGGTATCTTCTTTGAATCATGAAATCTTGATCTTCAGTTGCTCCCATCTTCTTTTCTCTTATTATGAGTCAAGCTTCATCTTATGTGTACTCTTCCTAGAGTCTACTAAAAGTAATCGCTTCCTTCTGGCACACATTCCTCAAATTGATGAATCCCATGATCCTGGGAGGAAATTCAAGGTGGTTATCACAACTTATTCTTCTACTGCTTCAAGATGTTATTTGATTTGAAAGATCCTCGTAAAGTATGACTATATGGTCTCTGCATTCTGGATCTTCACATTCTTCAACTAGTTTCTCAAAGTCATCTTTCAATTTATGTTCTTTCCTTCAAATAGCTTGGCCAAGGAATCAAACATCTATTTCGGTGTATTTAGGGAATACACTTGTGGTATAAGGTGATCCTCTATTGAATTAGCAATGATCTTCTTGGCCTTGACCAAGTTCTTCTTGTGTAAGTCTTTTAGCCTCATCTCCCTTTGGAACTGGAACCTCTCTACTTATGTAGGTGTCCAATTCATTTCCTTCAAGAAATAGTGAGATCCTATACTTCCATGCTTGGAAGTTGTCATCCTCACCAAGATTGTCATCAATCTGGTGTGATTAATCATGTTGAAATGAGAACCTCAACTGTAAATAGCAAAATATTAGATCTTACTGATTTGAGGTGTCCATCGTGGTCCCGGAGCTAGCTGATCTAGGGTTTGTCAGAGAAACCATAATTTTAAAAACTTGGAATATTTCAGATATTATTGGATATAAATATAGATCTCTTCAAGGAAATCTATCCAATGTACTCCTTTTCTGAAAATAGTGGAGGGAAGCTCCCAGAACAGGAAGCCCTAGTTTACCACTTTCTTCTGCAGAAATGCTTGATATTGTTTCTACGGTATCTCCAAACATTCTACTCCTCTATGTCTAAAATTTCCTATTGAGGTATCCTCATCTTTCCTTGTTCCAAAACCACAAGTTTCATCATAATTGGTTTCATCAATTGTGACTTATGATCGTTTTCCCAAGGTGACCTATTTCAGGACTGCTCATCATAGTGAAGTTGTATGGACTTCCACGTGTCAATGTTTCATATTATAGGTATGAAAATTTTATCACATAAATTAAAGTCTGTACACTTTTTGGAACATATTAATAAATTTCATTTGGACCTTCATATCCCGAGATATAGCAATTCTCCCCAAGTGTCCTGTTTGGGGGGGAATCCTGGGAGAGCCTGAAACCCTAACTTGGAGGAATCATATATCCTAGAATATAGCTAATCAGAGACCAAAATTTGGACACAGCGTACATCAGGAATCTATATTCGACTTTTGAAAGTTTCGGCACCTGATCCTTCTCCAATCTAGAGATATAGAAAATATACAAAAACTATCAGTTTTAATATTTTAGGGTTTTTCAGGCTTGGGGTCAAACTAGGGTTTAACTTTCTTGGAGTTTCACCCAACCAAAAATATTGACCCAGTTCTCTAAACTTTGATTTTTATGAGGAGAGTAGTCTTATGTCAGGCTCACTCAAAAATTCCTCTTCTATGAAAATTCCTAATTTCCCGCAGCAAAAATTGAAAATGCCCAGAATCAAATTCCACTTCGATAGAAAGATGCGCCCTTCAATGGAGAGTTAATTTAGCATCCTTTTTCTAATGCATTGTGGAGAGAGACCCAAAAATTAAGAATCCCTAGCTTCTGCGGCTGCATAGTGTGTTTTTCTCAAGTTGGCTCTGAGGCCATGTTAGATTTTTATCATTTAAGAAATATGATCTTAGGATCTTATCTCAGAGAATAACATGAACAACAATAAACACAAGAGACAAGAGACGCAAAGAATTTTCCTCGGGGAAACTATAAAGGAGAAAACCCCACAACTTCCTTAGAGATAGAATGAGCACCAATGGCAATAGTAAAACCGAAAAACATAAAGATGATCTCCAACAATAGTTCTCTCTCTCTCACTTGAGAGAGCTTCTCCTATCTCACTCATGCACCCTAGTGAGTGAGTGTGTGTATGATAAATAGAGAGTCTCACTCTCTATTTCTATTCTTTCATTCACTTTATTTCCACTCCAACATGTCGGCCTCACTTAACAATTACTTACTAGGTCCAACATCTCTAGGAGAGTCTACTTACCCTAGTGCCCCACAACTGTGGGGACTTTTCGCTCCGATCAATAAGGAGGGTTAACCTCAATGACTTTACATGAATTTTTTACATTATTGAATCTTTCAATCGGAACATTGGGGCATGACATGACTCAACTATATTACAGATACTTCCCAGAATAAACATCAGCGTACAATACATAAGATATACAAGTGAATACATTCTAAAGTTACAAATACATCAACAACCCACACCCTCCTCTCCTATTTTGTCACGCTCTCTCCCTCCCACTCACTCACTCACTCATATACTTATCCACCTACTCATATCCCCCTAACACCCTCCTCCCCACCCATTCTCTCTCTCTCTCTCTCTCTCTCTCTCTCTCACACACACACACACACACACACACACACACACACACACCCCCCCCCCCCCCCACTCTCTCTCTCTCTCTCTCTCTCTCTCTCTCTCACACACACACACACACACACACACACACACACACACACATCCTTGTACTCCTTATCATAGAACTAGGCCCCCTCCTCTTTCACTCTCTCACCACCTAATACTTCCCTTACCTTTAAAACCCATCCCTATATTTGTTTCTCTCCCCCCTCTTCTCCCTAACCATTACTAACTCCATCTCTCACTCTTTCTCTCTCCTACTCCTCCACCTACACCTTAATACCCCCTATCTCACCTAACCCGTTAACAACCTCGCCTCTCTACAACTGACTGTCACTACTCCTTAAACCCCCCTTCTCTCCCTAACTCACCTCCACCCCTCTTATTCTCTCTCCTACTCCACCTACCCTGCCCCTATCACTCTCTATGTCTCCTAATCCCCCCTCCCTACAACCTACCACTACATGCATATCTCACTCTTCCCCAACCCTATACACCCTATTCACTCTAACTACCCTAATCGCCCATAAAATCCAACCACCCCAACCTCGATCTCTAATTATTTCTCTCTCCCCCAACCCTCTCCTCCCCTTTATCTCTATGGTAAATTTGATTTTTACCAAAACACATGTGTTTTTTAGCTCTACAAAACAATTACCTATTTTATCTCTACAAAAGCAATACACATTTTGTATAGCTAAAGTGATGATGCATTTTGTAGAGCTAAAGCACTTATGTGTTTTGTAGATCTAAAACATGCACGAGTTTTGGTTTTCATGGCACCTAGATAGACTGGAAAGGAAAACTTGAACTTAAAACAAATACACTCATGTTTCTTGGCAGTAAGACCAATCCTTTTCACTTATATGGGTGTCATCACACTTCTATATGACTTCTTCTAACATAGCTTTATGTTAATAAAACCTATGGCATCGAATATAGTAAACCATAGCTAATTAGGCATATCGTATTTTTTCTCAATATGGGTGTCTTT
>LPNX011205519.1:169809-191601 GCA_001517045.1 Pseudotsuga menziesii | reverse complement strand
TACATACACTTTTTTGTATTTTTCTTTTGTCATTACTCAACTAAAAAAACACACCATTCGTATTTTTTCTTAAGCATTTTTAATTTTTTTTTTTGCAATACTAGACACCAACTTCTATATGCTATAAGAAAACCAAGTCATGTTCTTTGCATTAAGACCTTGAAAAGATGCAACCACACTTGGCGTACAGTTTCAATGTTTTATCACTTAGATAACTAATTTTTTTTAAAGAATTATTAAATTTATTTTTAAAAAATAGTGTTGCACTAGTACTATTTGTTCTCTATTTGTAATTTGAATCCATCATTTAGGCACTCAAACATTGCACCCACAAATACATATACCTTATCATTTACCCCCCAAAAAAGATCCTATTAGAAGAAAACAAACTTGAGATAATTTTGATCATTTTTAATAGACAAAATTTATATATTTGGAAACTTAATTCAATTTCCTATATTTCATATTCTTTACTCAAAGCAAGTTTCATTATGTAAGTATTTCAAAATATCCACATAAGTTGAGGGATGCCTGTTTTTTCAGTTTTCTATTCCATCTAACGCTTCAAAAGATACCCTAATGAGCTTGCACCAACCCATATATCTCTTTTTTTTGTTCCTAGATATACATGATCAGGTTTTACATGGCCCTTAGAGTTACAAGAATGCTAAACTAGTTAGTATTCTATTGTTTGTTTTCATGGATCAAGTTATTGTAGGTTAAACAAGGGATTTTGAATCCATCAAATAACTCTTTCCAGCCATGGATATCCTTTATCCCCAACAAATTATAACCCTATTCGACTATTATGAATGAAAATTAAGAGTAGAGATTCTATTGAGGATGAAGGGACTCAATTGGATCACAATGGATACCAAGGTGGAACTAATTTCAACAATTGAAAAGTATAAATACTTGAATAGAATGGATGGAAAATTTGATACTCCTTTTTATTCTATTTGTACATATCTTCTCTAGCACATTGAATCCAAGAAGACTCCAAATGAAGTTTGGACAACATTGTCCACCCTATTCTAAACACAAGATGGAATGAAGGGTCGTTAATTGGACATGGAACTTATGAACTTAAGCCAGATTATTTTGACTATATTCAAGAGCTTTAATCCAATTTCAAATCCGTTCTCTTGCATCTCAATATGTTGTTGAGGCCTGGAAATTCGCAGGCGGCAACAGTAAGGGATTCTCCCCAATCAAAGTTCCCAACTAGCCCATTGACTGTTTGGTATAGGGAATCCGTCCGGTTTACGGTCCAGCCATCGTAGGTCAAAGTAACAACAAGGGTTCACCGGTTGCGGCCCGGTCCACCGGAATTTGTATTTTTTGACTTAATGTATGCAATGCCCATGCCTATCTTAACACGCAGGGTGATAAAGATGCGAGGAACAACACAATGTGTTGTGGAGGTTCTTACCTCTCGTCTTAGGTTCACCAACATCTAAACCACATATGTAACCATGCAGTAAAACAAATAACTATCTAAACACCTAACTATCTATCCCCGGGGAGCCAGAAGAATGATTATTTATGAGTAATGTATTATTTCCATGTATAATAAACAAGTTACAGGTAGCTGATATTTATGTTTACAACACATGAACAAGAAAATATTCTAACAACCAGATAGCCAATTGTTATATGAACCACATACATTACTCTAGGTGAATTTTTCACAAATTAAATCATAAATCATTCGACAAGACATAGGTCATAAGGTTAGAACGATATCACTATTCATGGACACAAGCTGAAAAATAAAGTAGTTCATCTTTCTACCATCCATGTATAACATTTGGAAACTTCACATCTCTTTCTCCAACAGGAAAACCAAAATCTTTTATTGCAAAAGGAAGTAGTTCTTCTTACAATATGTCCTCCAGTCTTACTGGGAAAAAGCCCCTTTCCCATCTACCTTTCCTACTTTTATACAAAAAGCAAAATTGGTTGGGCTGCCCAAAGTGACCTTTGGGCTTCCCAACCCTTTTGTCTTCCCAACGTTTCAATTTTTCCAAAAATATTTTTACAATTTATTAAATTACAACAAAGTTGACCGGTCCTCTTGTGAGGAGGGTCCCGCTTGGTTCTCCAAGAATTTTTTCCACGTTGCTGCTTCAGCAGCGAGACCTTCAAATGAGCTAGGCTCTAAAAACTGAATGTTTATCTCGAACTTGTCATCTTGGTTTTTTATGGCCTCTACCCTGGCTGTGTTCAATCGCACCTGTTCTTCCAAGAGCTGCACACTAACAGCTGTGTGGCCTATTTCATCTCTCAGAATTTGGTCATTAATGGCTTTGATGCATTGTACTCTGGCTTCTTCATCTTGTTGTCTTTTCTGCAACATTTCTATAAATACACCATGATCAAGGAAATCATAGAGTCTCTGCTTGGCCTCTACCTGACATTGGTTGTAGGTAACCAGGGCTCTCCTGAAGAATTCTGTGCAGGCTCCCTTTGTCTTCTTGACTGTTTTCTGGAAGTCTTCTGTAGTATTGATAGCGAATTCTATCAGATCGTGGTCTCGTTTAAGGGCTTGTTTATCCTTGGATGGTAGTTCTGCTGGGACTTCTTCATCATTCTCCACCCTTGCTATCCTTGTCGTCAGTGCTTCGAGAATGTCTTGAGACCTGTCAACAAAATAAGAAGCGGTGTCCAAGAGTTCTTCCAGTCGGCTATTAATCTGGAGGACCTGCCATCTTTCTTCTTCTAGAGCAGTTTGCAGGTGTAGCACTTTAGCTTTCTGGGCCAGGATGTGTTCTTTAACCGGCTGTAGAACGACCTGCTGTTCCTTTGCTGCTTGTAGCTGCTCTTTCAATTCTTTCACGTATGTGGTATTAGACTCATAGATAATATGCTGCTGTGCTTCTAAGTCTTCTATCTTTGTCCTCATCTGTTCATTTTCATTCTTTAAGTCTTGAATTTTTTGCTGTGCACTTTCCAGAGCCTCATGTGTTGTTTCCTTGGCCTGTGCTTCTACCTGGATGGCGCAGATTTCACTCTTTGTGGCCTCCATTTCTCTGCCCGCAATGGCAAAGAGGACAAAGACTTAACTCCCGATTGAACAAGGCTTGGAGAGATATGCAAGACGATGACGAATTCAACTAAGGATGGGAATCATTAAAGCATTGAAATGAGCAAGCACCAATTGATTGACAGTAACCCAAAGTGTCGGAAGACGCTTTAAAAACCACAGGACAAAAATCAATAGGCTGAAATCAAGAAAAGAACTGACTAATTCAAAGTAAAGGAGGGTCCAAAATTTTTTTAGAATTTTGGGAAATTGTTGCAGATGCAACAATTGGCGACTACTTGGTGAACCCGAGATATCTGAATTAACTCTCTCTCCCAGCTTAAGACTGTCCAAAAAAAAATCGAAACATTCTAGATGTCTATATCCCTAAGTTAGCCAACCTATGCATTAAATTACTTAGAAGAAGTCTATCTTTTCAGGAAAATGTAACACCGGTAGTGTTTCAGGTCTGAATAACTCTTTTGAGGCCAAATAAATGAGGTTCATTTTACCTGCCCTTTGGAAGTTATAGCTTAAACACCACAGGATTGTGATAGAGGGTGATAGTATTATCCTTTTGTTCCTCATTCCCATGCCAATCTGCACTTTTGTGCCCTTTTGAACTTTAGTTCTTTTGATATGAGTCCTCCTGTATGCCTTTCTTACTGAATTTTAATTCAGGATCCTCTATCCCATAGTGTCCTTTTGTGTGAACAATATACTTTGTAGTCCAGTTCATGGACGGAGAGGATCTTTTGGCCATTTGGTACTTTATGCTTTGAGATTCATGCTTTTCGAGCTTTGCTTTGATATGTCTTGTTTCTTTCCGGAGCTTTGACTCTTCATAGCTTTTAACTTTTCTTAATCCATGGCATGGGATCATTTATATGTGATAAACTATCCCGCTCTGCTTCCTTTCCGTGGGTCTTTTGCTGTCAGCTTCCTTGGGTATTTAATATGTGAGATGGATGGAGCCTCTAAATAGTACTTCAGACCTTTTCTCACTTCTGAGTTATTTACAGGGATTAAGTAAGACTTCAAATGAATGCTCTGTCAGTTAGGAATACGGTTACTAGAAGACATTCTATACTTTTAAGCACAGTCTTTCACTCAAGATTTTAGTTAATAAAGAACCCTGATGTTCCCATTGCAACCAAAAGTTTTCCTCTTATTCAAAATCAAAAGAGAACTAGTAAATCTATAAACAAACAACAGCATAGCAAGAAATCAAAAGAAAGAAAGCATCAAAGCACGAAAATAAGAAAACAACATAAGCAACAAAGCAATTTATTTATGTACAAATGAAAACAAAGAAAACAAAAATTTTACCCATTCCTAAAAAATTATAAATCTAAAACTGAGGAATGAGCTGGATTTTAGACATAAATTATCTAACCATGATCCAACTGTGCTGTTATAGAAATGGCACTCATATCCAAAACCCTGTAATCATTTCTTTCAGCCTGATGGAGTTGAAGGAGCTCAGGCTGAATGTCCATCATAGGACTGGCCTCTTTTGAAGTGTGCTGTCTCAGCTTACACTCAGTTAGATGGTTTCCCAATACAGACTCAGTAGATTCATTTCCTTCTCCTAGCTTAGTGACATTGTGCTTCATATATGGCTCTCTCAAAATCTTAATCATGTTTGGGCTAACCTTCTGAGGTAACCACAAGTGAGACCAGTCTGAAGCAAAGTACCCATTTAGTCATGATGTCCAATCTCGGTTCAGGATCATTCCATATCCATCAGGGATGTCTGCTACTATTATGTCAATGTAATGACATGTCCTTTTATTTGCATCTAATTGGATTAGAACATCCTCCATTTCTCCTACTACTTTGACACTGGTTTCGTCAAGTTGAGTAACATCCCAAATAATAGGTTTTAGCGGCCCATCAAGCCTCTTGCAAACTGCCAGGGGAATAACATTCATGGATGATCCAGAGTCTACCAGAAAATTATTGACCTTATGATTTAAAATTTCAAGAGTCACAAGGAAAGGCGGAGCACTGGTTTTCTTAGTCTTGATCAACTCAATCTTTTCTTCCACAAGTTGGTTTGTTGTGGGCAACCCTTCTTTCAATTTGCCAACTTTGCTGTCCTCATAATCTTCCACCGGTTTGGAAAATTCAATGAGTGGTTCTGTTTCCTGTTTGCCATGAATATCTTTAGGTATGTCATCTTTATCCTTCACATCAGCCTGCCCCTTTACTTCCTTTTACAAATCTGGAACTTTTGAGATTATTGCATTGTCTTTAATGGCCAGGCTTTCGTCCTTTGTAGTGGTGGGAGTATATTGAGACTCGAGAATGTCTTCTTCCATGTTAAACAGTGAAACTCCATTCCACGAGAACATAGTATCATCCTTTGGTTTTGCTATGGTCTGTTTCTCTTTTACCTCCATGCTACTGTCCCTAGTCAATTCTGGGTTCAACAACTTATTCATCACCAGTGTCATTGAATGTATCCATTGAGGACACTTCTTCTTAGAGTGGGGTTGTTGGTGAAAAGTACAGAAATTATCCCTTCCTATTTCTGTCAAGTTTATTGATGCCACATTAGGAGGTGGGACTTGCCATTGGTTGTTATCTTCCTTTTTTGGATAGTGTGGCTTATTGATTTTCTGAATGTCCCTCTCCTTTTCCAGGTCTACAATTCTGTTGGACATTTTTTGAAGCACTCTCATCATCTCATGATAATTGTGTGGTGGATCTTCTCTAGATTTAAACAGCAGTGAGCTTGTTCTTACCGTGGTCTCCTCTTCAAGTGAGTCAGGATAGTCCTCTATACTCTCACTTTCAGCCTCTACTCTGTCAGCCTCTTGATAGGTTTCTGCCAGCGTGGGATTGAGTTTCATCTTGGCAAACATGGCTAGCTCAGGTCCTAAGTCTGAGGTATAATACTCAATTAAGACTTTATCTGAAGGTCTGTCAACAACAGAATTTTTTTTTAAGTACAATGAAAATCTCTGAGTGAAACTATGTACCTTTTCATTCTTTTCTTTTCTTAACGAAACAAGGCCTTTTATCAATGAGGCATGCGTCTTCTGAGAGGTATACTTACTCCTAAAAACACTCTAAAAAATGTCCCAATTAGGAATGGAGTTTGCAGGTAGTCCAAAGTACCAGGATGCTGCTGCCCCTTTCAGAGTATGAGGAAAAAGTCTACACACCACATCTTCATACTCTCCAGCCCTTAGCCCTTCTAGCGCTAGGTAAAATCTTTG
This sequence comes from Pseudotsuga menziesii, assembly GCA_001517045.1. Classification (NCBI taxonomy): domain Eukaryota; kingdom Viridiplantae; phylum Streptophyta; class Pinopsida; order Pinales; family Pinaceae; genus Pseudotsuga; species Pseudotsuga menziesii. The sequence goes on along the minus strand of LPNX011205519.1, from coordinate 185,349 downwards.
AAGGTGATCATCTATAGCAATGTTGTCTGCAGGGTCAAACTTGGGCAGAAGCTTGTCAAAGGATTGAGGCAGGTTATGCAAAGGAGGAGTTAAGTTCAGGGAAGACCTAGCTCTCCATGCAGGAAAAGGATTGGGTTGATTACCAGCCATAAGCGAAGGTAAACAAAAGGGATACTGGGAAAAATAGTCCTTTAAGGATAGCACTGGAAACTTCAAACCTAAGTTAGGTTAAAATTTAAAACATCTGCTGGTAGGATAGTCTTGGGAAATCAAATTCCATGGCCAGCCTTTACTGGCGGCCCTCCTTCTAGCGCCAAAACTGTTGAGGCCTGGAAATTCGCAGGCGACAACAGTAAGGGATTCTCCCCAATCAACGTTCCCAACTAGCCCACTGACTGTTTGGTATAGGGAATTTGTCCGGTTTATGGTCCGGCCACCGTAGGTCAAAGTAACAACAAGGGTTCATCGGTTGTGGCCCGGCCCACCGGAATTTGTATTTTTTGACTTAATGTATGCAATGCCTATGCCTATCTTAACATGCAGGGTGATAAAGATGCGAGGAACAACACAATTTTCTGCGGAGGTTCTTACCTCTCGTCTTAGGTTCACCAACATCTAAACCACATATGTAACCATGCAGTAAAACAACTAACTATCTAAACACCTAACTATCTATCCCCGGGGAGCCAGAAGAATGATTATTTGTGAGTAATGTATTATTTCCATGTATAATAAACAAGTTACAAGTAGCTGATATTTATGTTTACAACACATGAACAAGAAAATATTCTAACAACCAGATAGCCAATTGTTATATGAACCACATACATTACTCTAGGTGAATTTTCCACAAATTAAATCAGAAATCATTCGACAAGACATAGGTCATAAGGTTAGAACGATCTCATGATTCATGGACACAAGCTGAAAAATAAAGTAGTTCATCTTTCTCCCATCCATGTATAACATTTGGAAACTTCACATCTCTTTCTCCAACAGGCAAACCAAAATCTTTTATTGCAAAAGGAAGTAGTTCTTCTTACAATATGTCCTCCAGTCTTACTGGGAAAAAGCCCCTTTCCCATCTACCTTTCCTACTTTTATACAAAAAACAAAATTGGTTGGGCTGCCCAAAGTGACCTTTGGGCTTCCCAACCCTTTTGTCTTCCCAACGTTTCAATTTTTCCAAAAATATTTTTACAATTTATTAAATTACAACAAAGTTGACCGGTCCTCTTGTGAGGAGGGTCCCGCTTGATTCTCCAAGAATCTTTTCCACGCTGCTGCTTCAGCAGCGATACCTTCAAACGAGCTATGCTCTAAAAAATGAATGTTTAGCTCGAACTTGTCAGCTTGGTTTTTTATGGCCTCTACCCTGGTTGTGTTCAATCGCACCTGTTCTTCCAAGAGCTGCACACTAACGGCTGTGTGGCCTATTTCATCTCTCAGAATTTGGTCATTAATGGCTTTGATGCGTTGTTCTCTGGCTTCTTCATCTTGTTGTATTTTCTGCAACATTTCTATAAATACACCATGATCAGGGAACTCATATAGTCTCTGCTCGGCCTCTACCTGACATCGGTTGTAGGTAACTAGGGCTCTCCTGAAGAATTCTGTGCAGGCTCCCTTTGTCTTCTTGACTGTTTTCTGGAAGTATTCTGTAGTATTGATAGCGAATTCTATCAGATCGTGGTCCTGTTTAAGGGATTTTTTATCCTTGGATGGTAGTTCTGCTGGGACTTCTTCACCATTCTCCACCCTTTCTATCCTTGTCGTAAGTGCTTCGAGAATGTCTTGAGACCTGTCAACAAAATAAGAAGCGGTGTCCAAGATTTCTTCCAGTCGGCTATTAATATGGAGGACCTGGCATATTTCTTCTTCTAGAGCAGTTTGCAGGTGTAGCACTTTAGCTTTCTGGGCCAGGATGTGTTCTTTAACCGGCTGTAGATGGACCTGCTGTTCCTTTGCTGCTTCCAGCTGCTCTTTCAGTTCTTTCACGTATGCAGTATTAGACTCATAGATAATATGTTGCTGTGCTTCTAAGTCTTCTATATTTGTCTTCATCTGTTCATTTTCATTCTTTAAGTCTTGAATTTCCTACTGTGCACTTTCCAGAGCCTCATGTGCTGTTTCCTTGGCCTGTGCTTCTACCTGGATGGCATAGATTTCACTCTTTGTGGCCTCCATTTCTCTCAGCACATGTTCATATTTTCTCTTAAGTCTATTTCCTTCTTCCCTTTCTTTTCTCAGGGTATCCTTAAGCTGAGAGGGGGTCTTCTTGGATGACTCTATTTTGATCATCATTCTGTCTATGTTATCCTCTGAAGCATGTATTGCCGCAGTCCCGGCCCTTATAGTAAACCTTGGATCTACATATGTCCCTACCATCATGACCTTATCTGTTATCATTTTGCTGACCATTCCTTCTGCCTCTACCTTTCTTTTTGTTCTCCTCATTATCCTTTTAGTAGCCCTGTCATAATATACGGTGCTGAAATCAGGGACTTCTTCCCCCTTTTTCTGTACGAAGGGTACTAGCTGAAGCACAGGGGTAGCAACTATGATGGTAGTGGGCACTTGAGGGATCTGTACCTCGGGATTTTCCTCTCCCTGACTTTGCCCTGATGGTGTTTCGGGAGCTTGCTGTTGTGTCAACTTTATCTGTTCAGCCTCCTGCTCTCGCAGTTCTTCGTCTAGCTTTCTCTGGGCTTCTTCGGCTGCTTGCCTAGCAGCTTCTTCTGCTTCTTTGGTTGCTTCATTTGCTCGTTCAGCTGCTTCCTGGGTAGCTTTCCTCTTTTCTTCTTCTCCCTTTCGCATCCATTCTGTAGCCTCATATTCTAGCCTCTGAGCCTCCTCTCTTATCCTTTTGACTGCTTCTTCAGCCTTAGCTTGCTCAGCTTTATCTTGTTCAGATCCTTTTCCACCCTTGGTGGGGTTTTTCGGTTTGAATCTCCGGCTGAGTAATGTCATGTTTGGGGCATTCCTGTAAACAGATTCGTCTTTATCGAAATGATGGCTGTATTCGAAGAACACCTTGTGCTTCTTGCAGTGCTCAGCCACTCTACCATGAGTGTCATTCCGTCTGAAAGTCATCTCGCCAAAGTGGAACTTCCCTAGTTCCTCTATAAATTCTGCTGCTTGCTTCACATTGGAGAAACTGCAGTTGCCTAGCTTAAATGGTAGAGGTGGATAGGCAGCCTTCTTTTTCTAGAACAAGAAGTGACCAACTCTGTCAATAAACACTTGTCTGACTGCCTCTTTGTGGACTATATAATCCGTTGCATACTTGGGCAGCAGATAAGGTTTTTTTTATCCACCAAACATTCTAAGGTACATCCCGTTTTCTGTCAAGAAATAATCACCATACTCCCCTATTACCTGCATAGCCTCTTCAGACATGCAGTTACATTCTTTTCGAAAGATGAGCATGTGCAGAGGCATAATAAAATGCTCATAGATCTCTCGGTAATAACTATGGTATTGATGAGCCCCCAGTAGTTTGTAGGCTGCATATACGGGCATTCTGTCCCTATCCCAAACACATTTGAGCCCGGGGAAAGGCTAGTGGCATAATATGCAGTCTATCAGAATGGAACTCATGTAGAACTCATACTTTTTCCGGGCTTCTCCTCCTCCTAGGGCTGGAGCTACATAAGAAGATAGACTACTTGATACTAGGATGGCCCAGTTGAAGATTGTTCCTTCTGTGGCCACATGAAACATAAGAGGTATCCACTCCAATTTGAAGAGTCTACCATTGGCTCTTCCAAAGATCCGGTTTAGCATCAAGGCTATAAACCTGTAAGGAGCTCTTAAACTCGCTGTGTCATAGTCTTTCGTTGCTCTGTGTCTATAAAGCTTTCCTGGTAAGAGCATTCTTCTCAAGGTTTCCACCAAATCCATCCTGAGGTTATCTAACCAATCGTTTAACAGGAAGACTTGGGGCTCTGGCAGGTGGTAAGCCAATGCCACATATCCAGGGCTAAATACAGCATAGCCCTGACCTTCAACATTTCCCATCAGCATTGTGTTGTTATTTGTGTGTGGTATAATCCATCTCATCACATCAGAGCAAGGGAACAGCTCTGGTCTGGTAGCCACCTTCATGATGGCAGATTTTTCAATGTTGGCGTAAATGGGTTCTTCCTTGAGACCCATATCTGGGACTTCCCTGCGGGAAATCATCATGTATATCTCTCCCCACTTATATTCAGGTTCAACTCCCGTGACACATTGGGTGTCCTCATAGATATACTCAGTCTATGGGACGACCTCTATGGCTGTTTGCTCTTCGACCATAGGGGCCTTCTTTTTCTGCCTCTTGGACATTGTAAATTCTTCCTGCAATGTAAGACATTATGACATTTAAGCAATTTGAATTTGTGAACATTTTGCAGCAATATATCCTCTCTCAAGTGTATCATAATTGTGACCAGTCCATGAAATCAAATCATAAGTCTCTCATACTAAACAGTCAAACTAGCATGCAGTACAGTGCAATGTGTCATTATCTTATGCATAGTATGGTAATGTTCAATGCAACAAAAACATATATTGTCCAACCTTATAATGCCTTGAGACTATGGGTGCATCATCTTATGATCCGATATATATGAGCAAGCCTATTAATCATATTTATGCCATGGTTAAATCTACATCAAACTGCAATATGCTACTTTCCACATGGTAGCGATATAAACAAACAAGTATATTATGTGCAATGTGCAATATTCAGCCATTAATCTATTTCATTAACAAACAGAGTGAAGGATAAAAAACATCAAGCTTATGCCAATCAACACTTCAGCCCTATAACCCAGCAGACACATCACAAATGAGACGCATGTGACTGGCAGCGAAAAAATTACATTAAGCTGGTAGTACATTTCACCCTCCTCGACGGGACGCAACCACATTTCTGCACAAGGTATCCTCATCAACACACGACCACCCTATCCCCAATAAACGCACTGTAATCAGTGACACACCCCTTCTACCCTACTAGGGTTTTGGGTGACAAAAAGAAAAAGGGTCACGAAGGATGGCGCAAATAACACAGGATAGGTTCGACCACGAAGGCGACACTGTCAACTGTAAAAATCCCCTTCAAAAACCTATCCCTCCTGGCCAAATGTAGGTTTGACCTTCTGCCTCGTCGAGGCTGCGGAAAAAAAAAATGCGGAAGCGAAACGGCTAGGGTTTACAGGCTGGGAAAGCACCACGGAAATCAATAAACTATCAAACCCCCACTGCATTTCCCAAAATCCGACCACCCCCTGTCTATCATGGCCGCGTAGCAAGGTTTGGCGCAGACGACGTAACAGATGTCTGCGCCTAAACCCTTCAACTCTTGTGCATGCGATGCAGCGACTAAAGGTGAAAAGTAAACGGCTTAAATGGTTAAAAAAAATGCCCCCCTTACCCAAGGTCAAGATCAAACCCGCTTGAACAAGCTTAAATCCTAGTTGGACGAGGGAAAACGCCGGGGACCCCAAACCACGATAAAAAAAACAAAAACCCTTTCAAATGTAATGGGAAAACAAAATGGGATAAAACCTACCTGGAAATCCGGTGAAACGAGCAAGCTGATGACGGTTGGAATTCTACCCTCGCCACCTGGAAGCTGGTACATGATAGCTAGATCTTCACGCACTCCCAAGATCGACAACTCAACTCACCGCGACAGTGTTTGACAATAAAACAAAACAATACAAACTCCGAACTGTCGCCCCGTATAAATATAAAAAGTCGCACGTGTGGGAGCTTTAAATCGGACGGGGAACGAAAGTTGCGTCGGGTGACTAGAGCTTCAGTCCCTCCGCAACGGCGGACAATCCCCGGTACTAATTCACCCGCCCGACTAAATATAACGCGTGAACAAAACGACAGTCAGGCATCGGCGGATACCTTGATCGGATGACCAAGAATCTGAACCCCTCCACAACGGCGGATGCTCGGAGCACGATGCTGTCCGCAACGGAGGAGAAAACGATGGCCAAGCGCTCCACTAAAAAGCCAGCAAACAACAAAACACACATCAAAGCGCCGATGAAAGTCTAAGTCTGAAGTGATCCGCAACGGCGGATGCCTGAAAAGGAGATCTGTCCGTAGCATCGGACGAGGGAGACTTCAAATCCCTCCGATGAAGAATCCAAACCCGCCCGAAACGTCAAAGAATGAAAACTCATGCGCAACGGTCGGAGCGAAAAGGACAGTCCACACCCGGAAACGCTCCGCAACGTTGGAGGGTAGGATCAAATATCTGCCCGCAACGGTGAAGAGGACAAAGACTTAACTCCCGATTGAACAAGGCTTCGAGAGATATGCAAGACGATGACGAATTCAACTAAGGATGGGAATCATTAAAGCATTGAAATGAGCAAGCACCAATCGATTGACAGTAACCCAAAGTGTCGGAAGACGCTTTAAAAACCACAGGCCACAAATCAACAGGCTGAAATCAAGAAAAGAACTGACTAATTCAATGTAAAGGAGGGTCCAATTTTTTTTTAGAATTTTGGGAAATTGTTGCAGATGCAACATATGTGTAATATTGTGAAGGATGGATCACAAACGGTACTCTCTATTCTCTCCAAGTTGGTTACTAATTACAATATCTTTCAATTATTGTTTCCATTATGCCAAATTGGCTCTTAGAGCCTACTACAAAATGCCTACTATGGATGTTTTGGTTCCTCCCTCCTTCAAGAGAAAAATAATCTCTCACAAATCAGCCTCAAAAAGACCTCAAAATTGACTGCACTTTTAGACAATGAGAGTAAGAAGAGTGTAAGAAAGAAAAATCCCCCATACAAGGGAAAAAAGGACAAAACCCCAAGGATTTATCATGAATACTTTAACTCCGATGATGATAAGGCTGAAGAGGAGGAGTAATGGTGTCCTTATTTCAGTAAAGGAACACATAAAGAAAATTGTTGTAGGTATAAAAAAATTAAGAACAATAAGAGACAGAGCACAATAAGAAAGATTTCACACTGAAGAAATACAATTGCATGTATGGATTTAGAATAGTTTCTACTCCATGCATCCTTAATTGAGAAGAGTTTCAATAACATGACCCAAACTAAGTTCTAATTGAAGAATAAATTGGAGAACTTGTTTCAAATCAAGTTCTCATTGAAGAAGACCCCCACTATATCTCTTCAGACTCAAGAGATACAACTTTTTCTCTCCTATTACTCATCAATTTCCACACAAATTTCTTGGTAGATTAACTTCTTTTACATTCTATTTTAAGGGATTTTTCCCCCATGTGTCACTTTCCCTCTTACTTATTTTTCAGATAATACTATGTGCATGGGTACTTAATTTATGGGTCCCATATGGATTCCAATTTATGGGACCCATTACTAATTTTATTTTTTCACCTAGGTACATGTACCATGATGTTATGACTCTAATGGTACAAACCATATCTAAATTGACGATATGATTCACCACCCAAATGAATTCCAATGTTTGGGAGTGCGTTCCTTTATTTGTGTGCACATTCCTTGATTTTAGGAGTGATTTATACAATACTTGGTTGAACAATAGATGAAATACACTAATATAGGTCCTAATTGAACCTAACTAAACCTTCTCAATCATTAACACAATAGTTGAGACATTTTGTGGATTTGTATGCACATAGAGTTAGTTGGATGTACATCACTTAGTCATAATTTGTGACTAGGGAGTCTTGGGTAAACGTAACATAAATTGGTGAGTTTTCATGGATAGATGAGGGTATTTAGCTCTAGTTAGTCTTAAATATAACCTCATCTATTGCATGGGAAATTTGAATATCCTTCTGTTGTAATTCAAATTGCCTTGATCTAAATATTATTCACCTCCATTCATTAATGCTCAATGAAATACATCATTCCTTCTTATTATCTATTCTTGTTTTATGTATAATGATCTATGATTTCTCATTTAGTACATGAATTGTTTATTATTTATATATATTTAATTATATATCTCTCTTTTATTAGTACCCATATCTATATGCCCAAGTTTTACAGGTGAATCTTGGGGAAATGTAATGGATTAGGTGATTAGCCTTTGGCAAGTAACTTATGCATATTAACAATGAACCTAAGAGTCATTACATTGGATGAATGTTGTTATCACTCAAAATTTACCAAAGGTTGTGGAAGGTAATCTCAAGGTAACATCAAAAACCACTTCAAAAAGAAACTAGCTTTCCTTTCTAGAGAGGGATCTCTCAGATATAAATTTACCAAGGCTAGATATATGAAATCAGTACTTTAAGTCAAGTAGATGGTTGAAAAAATACATATACCATTGGGAAATGGAGTCAAATAGATAAATATGAACAAATCTTCATACACAGAATCCCAACAAAGGCAAGATAATCACTTAGTCACAGCCATTCATTGATTTTTGGGAGAATAAGAAAGAAACATGAACAATCCATCAATATAAAGCATCACAAGATGAATTCTATATCGAATTTAGAAGAAATATTTGTGAAATATCTGAAACAGTAGCCAGAGCATAACATGTATGAATTCTGAAACTATTAAACACTATGTTCAGATATGAAAGAAAACATAATGGAAGGTAAGCACTTAGAAGACAATCACATGGAAAGAAGGCACAGACTGTAACATTAAATAACATAGGAATCTTTGGAGGTCAACCAACATTAGGCTCTATTATTTACTCAAAAATGATAATTTCTCAAAATATCAGTCTCAACATATGGGTTCCAACCCCCAATACATAAAATAAATTCAAATATATACAAAGATAGCTTCTTCCCAAGAAGATCAATAACCGAATAATCTGTTAATCAAAGTTTTTGTAACCATATCCCTAAAATCTAGGAATAAAACTACATGCTTCGATACAAACAACAGATTGTTTGATTATAACCAACTTAGTGACTTGCAAAGTATCCCGAATAAGCATCTCCACAAAACGCAACACCTGTTTTCAAGGATGAAGTATATATTTGGTCTTCCTGAATCTCTCCATGATCCTCCATTGCTCCACATTTGGGGTGTTGTATTCTGTCATCTCTCTAATGGACACCTCTAGATCCACATATGCTTCATAAGATACTATGGGAAATCCTCTTCTAATGATTAAAAACTTTTGCAATATTTCAAAATCCTTTGTCAATTTTTCTACAATGATCTTTCCAGTCAACCCTTTAACTAAATCTTAAAACTTGGAATGGTCCATGCGATTCTGTACTAGTAGAATGTGATAATGCTCCTGAGAAAATAATCTTCCTTCATCATCCCAAAAATAAGGAAGGTCATCTTCAAATAGATGCTTAAAAGCAAGCATGAAATCTTTTATCTATGAAGACATTGTATTAGCCTTATCATGCACTATTTTCATAAGTTGATGTTTGTTAATAAATTTTTTTGCCCATAGCACAATTGCTACTCTATCCTTAATCCTGATGTCCTGCAACTTCTGATATGTTAGATAATTTAAGAAATTTAAGGTGTTCTAAGTTGTATTTAAAGGCTTCTTTTCCATGGTTTCGTTTGCCAACTTCAGTATTTGAGTAGCTAAATTGACTAATGCACTTTGACCATCAGTAAAATTTAAATAGTGTCTAAACTTGGTGATTTCTACTAACAATGTATCCCAAATTAAATGCTTCGCTCCTTGTAGAGGAGCTCTTCCTGTACTTATTTCCTTTAACTCACTCAACTTTTTCTGCAATTGGCTTTTATCATTCAATGTCTTATTTTTTTCCTTAATGATCCTAGCCAATTCTGATTGAATTTTTCATTTTCTTCCCTTAGTTCCTTAATTTCTACTTCCTTCAGACTTACCTATGTCAATGTATACGTAACTTCGGAATGTATTCTTCTATGTATCTTATGTATTGTAACCCGATTTTTATTCCGAGATGTTTCTATTATGTATTTGAGTCATGTGGTCATGCCCGATGTTCCGATCGGGAGGATTAATAATGTAATCAAGTCATACCAAGTCATTAGGTAAGTCCCCACAGTTTCGGGGCACTTGAGTTATTATACACTAATTAAGGTGTAGGCTTGAGTAGTAATTATTAGGTTGAGCCTACGTGTGAAAATGAAATTCAAGTGAACGAAAGAATATAAATAGAGAGTGAGACTCTCTATTTAACACACACATCATTCACTCTCTTAAGTGAGGTGCACTTGTGGAGGAGGAAATATACTGGGACTAGAAGGCCACAGCTGTTGGGAGATCTCTTACTGTTTTGGTGCTGATTTTATCTCTAAGGAAGCTGCGAGGTTTTCTCCTTTATGGTTTCCCCGAGGAAAACTCTTTATGTCTCTTGTCTCTTGTGATTTGCTTATGTTTTATTGTTGTGCTTGTTATTCTCTCAGTGAAAAGATCCTAAGATCATAATGCTCACTTAATGTGATGAAAAACTAACATGGTATCAGAGCTAACCTGAGAAGAAGACATTTTGCAGCTACATGAACTAGGGATTCCTAGTTTGTGGATCTTCATCCACATATTTTCAGCGAAAGTAAGGTGGAACAACTCTCCTCCTTAGGGCGCATCTTTCTGTTGAAGCGGAATTTGATTCCGAGCATTTTCAGTCTTCGATGCGAAAATTAAGGATTTCTACAGAAGATAAATTTTTGAGTAAGACCAGCATAGGGTTATTATCCTCATAAAATCTGAATTTTAGAGACCTGGATCAAGAAATTTGGTTGGGTAAAACTCCAGGAAAGTCAAACCCTAGTTTGATCCTGAGCTAGGAGAAACCCTAAATACTAAAACTGCTAAGTTTTGGTATAGTCGCTATATTTCGAGATTGGTGAATTATCAGAAGCTTAAAATTGTAGAGACCGAATATAAAATCCTGATGAATCCTGTGTCCAAAAATCAGATCAGATTCGCTGTACTCTAGGAGATATGATCTCTACAAGTTAGGGTTCTAGCCTCTTCCAGAATTCATCCCTGAACAGGACATCTGGGGAGATCTGCAATATATTGAGCTACAGAGGTCCAAATGGAATTCCTGAAGATGTTCCAGAAAGAGCATGGAATTTAATTTCGGTGGTCCAAATATTAGACTCAGCAGATGAACCCGTGACACGTGGCATGCCGTACAACTTCGTTGTTCTGAACAGTCCTGTAACAGGTCACCTTGGGAAAAGGATCATAAATCCCAAATGGTGAAACCAATTCTGATGCAACTTGCGGTGTTGGATCAGGGACATGCGAGGTTACCTCAGAGAGACATTTCAGACATAGAGGAGCATTAATTTCGGATATATAATAGAAACAGTAACAGGCATTTTTGCAGAAGAAATTGGAAAATTAGGGCTTCCTGTTCCGGGAGCTTCCCTCCACTGTTTTCAGAAAAGGAGTACATTGGACAGCTCCATTTGAAGAGATCTATCTGTTTATTCAATCATATCTAAAAGATTCCAGGTTTTGAAAATTAGGGTTTCTATGACAAACCCTAGATCAGTGAACTCCGGGACAAGGACGGACATCTCAAATCGGTAAGATCTAATCCTTTGCTATTTCCATTTGAGGTTCTCATTTCAATATGATATATCACATCATCTTGGTGACAAGCTTGCGGAAGTTGACAACTTCCAATCCTGGAAGTATATGATCTCTCTGAATAAAATGGATTGGACACCTACATGAGTATAGAGGTTCCAGTTTGAGAGGGAGACGAGGTTAGAAGCCTTTCACAAGAAGAACTTTGTCAAGGCCAAAGAAGACATCATGCTCATGATGCAAAGGATGATGAACCATCCAGAAAGAGATCTAGATATGAAAGTGAAGATTCTTCAAGCAAGGATGAATATGTTCTGATATCAGCTCTCACAGGTAACATATCTCATGGAAGTGATGAGTGGCTTATAGACAGTGGGGCTTCCAAACTTATGACGGATTCAAGGAATCCTTTGTAAGACTGTTGGAACATGAATCACCTCACAAGGTGAAACTAGGAGATGACTACCAATATCCAATAAAAGGTAGTGGGGAATCTTCATACAAGCTAGAACCTGGTCAGTCTCTAACAATGAAAGAAGTATTGTTTGTTCCAGGACTCAAGAAGAACCTTCTCTCAATTTCAGCATTGATGCAAAAGGAATGCGGCTTGCATTCATAGATGGTCAAGTCATCATATGGCCAAAAGGAAATACTATCGATGATGCGGTAGTGATTGGAGAACAGAAAGGAGGCTTGTACAAATTGAAGGGCTATCCAGAACAAGCCTTGATCCATGAAACAGTAGAGCCAAATGGGCTTTGGCATAGAAGGCTTGCACACGTGCATTACAGAGCACTACCTATTGCAAGCAAATCTGTTGAAGGTCTTCCAGAATTTCAAGCTATTTGAAGGGAAGAACAAAAAATTAGAATATGACCTAAAGAAACCAGTTGAAGAATGTGAAGATCTAGAATGCAGAGACCATGCAGTCATAAGAGTCTCTCAAAATCAAGAAAAACTTGAAGCAGAAGTGAAGAATGCAGAAGTGGTGATGGCCACCTTGAATGGCCTCCCAGGATCGTGGAATTCATTTATTCAAGGAATGTGTTCCAGAAGGAAGTGATTACTTTCAGCAGACTCCGTGAAGAAGAAGAAGCTCGAATCATAAGAAGAGAAGAGAAGATGGGAGCAATTGAAGATCAAGATCTCGCCATCCAAAGAAGATCCCTCAAGCAATGAGGAATATGAAGAACTCAACTCTTGAATAACTTCTTATCCTCCATATCATTTGGATAAGAAACGATGCTACCATGAGTCAAGAAGATGATGAAGCTGAAGGATCAAGAAGCAGTCTACCCACGAAACAAATAAAGATACGTATTTAATTGTTATTTAATAATATTGTTTTGTTATGCATTTGTTTATATTCAGTTGATGTATTATGCATGATAGGATGTTTGCATTAACGATAGTATACTACTAATATGCATGTGATGGGTAAGTAGCTCATGGTGCTATACAACTCTCCATTGCTACTTATCTAGAATGAAACCTCTTTGCTGACATATTGGATTAGTGCACAATCTCAATGTTGTCCTGGTAGAGATGGAAGGCATCTAGAAAGTTTCAGTGAGATATGGATGAATGTTGTATTAGCTAAAGTAGTTGCATGATCATATATTTATGCATAAGTATTTTCCAGTATGAATATTCTTTATGAAATGTTCTCACCATACAAATGCATTTGACTTGTAGGAAAGATCACATACATAATCACCTACAAGCAAAGAAGAATGAAGACTTGTTCTGAAGAACAAGTGACGACATTTCAAGACAAAGAATAATATGATGAATACAGTGACATCATTGATGCAGAACCTTCTAGACAAGAAGAAGTAACTAAGAAGAAATGGAAGACCAGTTCAAGAAGAATCATGTAAGGGTGTGGTATCGAGACCTGAAGAGAATTTCATAGTTCCATCATGCAGTAGATGGAAAAATCATGGGATACAAAGAAAGATTCGTAACATGAGGCTTCTCACGAAGAGAAGGCATAGTCTACGAAGAAACATTTACAGCTAATAGAAGTGAAGTCACATGACATGCATAATCATGTGTGCAAATGAAAGAAGGCCTTGTACGAGTTCAAAAGACACCCATGGGATAACACATACATGATGAGCTTGATGAATATCTTAACCTTTGCTACAAGGTTGATAGAGGATGACAAGCTCACAGATGGGTGCAAGATGAACTTTTGAAGAAGTTCAAGATAGAGGATCTTAGTATCTAGTGATCCTAGATGGATACTACTTGTTTCTCCAGCACAGAATGTTTCGGTGCATAGAGTATGGAAGACAGAGGGAGTATGATGCTCCGCTTCAGAGGGAGTGATTGCAGAAGATCCTGAGGTTCAACATGGTATGTTAGGATGGGCAGATTACTGATGATTCTAGGCTTTACTGAGAGTAAAGCGGATTCCAACCTTTGATCCAAGGTTGAAGGTGGAAGACCAGTGATGCTCCTGTTATGTGTCGATGCACTACTGTTCTAGGTATGGAGGTGTGGCAGAGTACAGATGGGATCTTCCTTGGACAAGGGAAGTATGCAGTAGAGATCTTGAAGAGGTTCGAGATGATGGAATGCAAGGCGATGGCCATACCTATGGCATCGAACCTGAAGCTATTGAGTTATGCTTCGTTAGAGTCGGTTGATGCTACGATGTATCGTCAGATGATTGGGTCATTGATGTACCTGACGGACACGAGACCAGATATCTACTTTACTGTGAACACCTTGAGCCAGTACCTGACAGATCCGAGAAGTGTTCACTTGACTGCTGCAAAGCATATTCTGAGGTACCTGAAGGGTACAATTGATTATGGGCTCAAGTACGATGTGAATCAAAAGATTAACCTGGAAGGTTATGTTGATTCAGATTGGGCAGACAGTGCCATCGACAGGAAGAGTACTTCGGGATGATGCTTCAGTATGGGATCAGGTGTGATCTCTTGGTTTAGCAGGAAGCAATCCTGTGTGGCACTGAGTACGGCTGAAGCAGAGTATGTCACAGCTTGTTCAGCTAGTTGTGAGGCAGTATGGCCGTGGCAGATACTGTCTGATATATTTGATCTACAGTTAGATGCTACTTGTATACATTGTGACAACCAGAGTTGTGTGAAGTTGTCAGAGAATCCAGTGTTTCATGACAAGTCAAAGCATATCGAGATCAAGTATCACTATATCAGGGATATGGTGCAGAGAGGAGCAGTGAAGCTCCTATATGTTGCAACGGAGGAATAGATAGCTGATGTATTGACGAAGCCATTGGCTAGGCTGAAGTCCGAGTACTTCAGAGAGAGACTTGGTGTTCTCCAGATCAAGGATTCCTCCCAGAGAAAGTGATGAGACCCATAGCCATTCTGACATGGTGAGAGGATTGGTTCCTTCCATGGTCAGATGTAAGGGCTGAGCCATTCTGTCATGGTGAGAGGATTGGTTCCTTCCATGTCAGATATGAGTGCTGAGATCCATAGCCATTCTGATGAGTAGGTCAGATATAAGGGCTGAGCCATTCTAACATGGTGGTAGGGTTGCTCCCTTCCATGTCAGATATGAGTGCTGGCCATTCTATCGAGCAGGACAGATGTAAGAGAAATTTCAATTCTAGGAATGGAGGCACCTGGTCAGTTACCAGGAACACTCAGTGTAAGAACTGAGTAGCCATTCTGATGTGATAGAGGGATGTGTTCCCACTTGATCAGATGTAAGGGCTGAACCATTCTATTCATGGCTAAAACATTAAGTTCCTTCCATGTCAGATGTGAGTGTTGGCCATTCCGACGAGTAGGTCGGATGTAAGGGAAACTGCCATTCTCTAGGAGAATGGAGGCGCCTGGTCAGTTACCAGGTATCTCAGTCGAGGAGGACTAGGGGCCATTCTGGTATGATTGCTGGGATGTGTTCCCCTCATGATCAGATATGAGTGCATGCCCTTCCATCATTGTGAGCAGGATGTGTTCCCACCTTGATGGATGTAAGTGCTGAGCCTTGTCATAGATGATTGTAGGTGTGTCCTATCATGTTGGTGACTGT